>JAODAL010012273.1:0-96140 GCA_025379985.1 Phyllomedusa bahiana
TTACCAGTTGCTCTGGGGTTTCCCCATACTAGCCTTTCTTATGGTTATGTATTCTGTTTTTAGTCTAGTGTTTTTATACATTATTGTGTTAGATAGTTGTTTCTTTCAATAACATTGTTAGATTTAGGTAGAAGCAGAGCTTGATGATGGGGCAAAGTGAGCTATTTTTAGTCCCCCTGAATTTTGAGTTCGTATTTATAGATTGATTATAAAGTGTTCGGGCTCTGTTTTTATTTTTGGTTTCACTGTTTTTTACCTCACCCCATTATGGATCTTTTAAAGAAAAAGGGGATTTTTTTTTTTTTTTTTTTTTTTTTAAAATTTTTTTTTTGCACAAAAGAAAATGACAATGTTTTTGCAAATCACGGTAATTTTGCACAAAGTGTTACATTACACGTTGTTACGAATAAAATGAAAAAAAGCATTAATTTGTTTTTTGTCTTTTTTCCCCCCTTTAAACCAAACCCCCCCCCCCCCTCAGCAAGGGAAAACTTTAGCCCCCCCCGTACTCCCAAACCCTCGTGCTATATTAGTCGTCCTAATGTCCCCTTAAGTTGTTCTTATTATTTTCCCTTATATTTAAAGGGTCCACAACCCCTTTTTTCCCTTATCTTTGAATTTTGTTGAGATATAAGGCTTCCTTTTGAAAGAAAGTTTTTTTTGCCCCTGTCCTTGTCCCTTTTGCTCCCAATTTTTTCTACGAAGAAATATTTTTAAGGCAATCAATCTTTCTGATACCCCCGGGCCGAGGTTTTGACCCAGTGTCTTAAAAAGCTTTTTTGTGCTAACAGCATCACATGAAACCCTTGTCCGTCACCAGTTTTTTCCTTTCGATTCTCCTTTGGATTCCTAATATATAATGAAAAAAAAGACTGTGGGCGTCATGGAATTTTAAATTTTTTCCCCAAATATCCCTTAACCCCTTTTCCCGACCCCACAACGTCGTTTCTTGAAACGAAGGGCAGTAATCAAATTGTTTGTCCAAAACACACTTTTGGACATGCGTCGATATTAAGTCCGTTTGTGGGGGAATTTTAAAATGCAATATAGCTTTGATGGGCAATTTGAATAGGATCTCCCTCCCACTCCATTGACCCGCCTTTCAATTTCCCCAAACCCTTCAAATTTTTCGATTGGGTCAGTATCCTGTAATTTGGTTTCCCTTTTAAAATGGGTCTGTCCTGCTCCCTTTATCCCCCCTTGGGTAACACCATATATCTGAGAAGTATACCTCGGCCCCCAATTTTAAGAGCTCCCGAAATCTTCTGTTTCTCAAATACATTTAAATTTGGCTACGGGGGCCTTACAGAAATTTTTGATTTCATATTTTGGAAAGCCTGTGGTGTCCCATTCATCGCCTCCTCAGATCCGGTCATCAGTACCCCTTCCCGCTGGCAAGAATCCCAGGTGTGTAATGTTTACTTTCCATTTTTGGAAAAAAAACCCTTTCACGAAAAAAAAAAACGGATTTTCCCAAAGGAAATAAAGGTGGATTCTCGTGGCCTAATATTTTGGACGTCTCCTGTTGCCAGTGTGTCCCCCTTAAAATTATGCTTGCTTGACCTTCGATGGATGATTTTGTACGGGGGGTGAATCAGGCGGTTAAAAGAGGGGGAGTGCCCATTGGGACTCCCGAGTGATGTTTAAAAAAAAAAGTTTGAGCCCGAAAGCCAAACTGATGTGTCGCCCATGGCCCCGATTGTAATCCTAATGTCTGGGAAATTTTGGCACCCCCTGTCCCCGCTTGCACGTCAGTTTTTTATAACCTATCCTTGGTTGTTTGCCTTTCCATATACATTTGGTAAAGGAAGCCCTGAGGGAATTTATATCACTGTGTTTAAGCAAAACCGGGATATTTTGGAGTGGGTAGAGCAGTCTGGCGAAACTAACCATCTTAATGAGTTGAATACGCCCCATAATAGAAAGTGGAAGCTTCATCCATTTACCCAGTTCTGTTCGGATTTTTGTGAACAGTGGTAGATAATTAAGGTTATAAGGCCTGGCCGACCCTAAATCTATTTTGTATTCTAGATAGGTAATGGTGTGACGCTACCACTCTACCCCCGAGTTCTCTGTAGAGTCCTCAGATCTTGACCCAGCATGTAGTAATTGGCACTTACTCTTATTTACCTGGAAGCCAGAGAATTCCCCAAAGTCATCCAGTGTCCTCATAATCTTTTCTACCTTTATCTTTGGGGTTGTCAGAAACAGTTAGTAAATCGTCGCGAAGCAAACCAGCTTAATTCTCAATCTCACCAACCTTTATCCCCTGGTATATTGAGGGTTAATTAGATGCACCGCCCGGGGTTCTAATGCAATGTTGAATAGGAGAGGCGACAACGGACATCCGTGTCTCGTGCCTTTTTGCAGATATATTGGTGGGGAAAGAAACCTCTGGGGTATTTACCTTGCCTGCGGCGTCGATACATGGCCTTCCAGGTAGTCACGGAACAATCCTACCCCTAATTTTAATCTAAAACTAAGCTAGCCATTTCCAATTCACATTCACGAACGCTTTAATCAGCGTCGATCGTTAAATAGTGCTGGGGCATTGCGTCCATATTTATCTTTTTCTACTTATTCTAAGACTGAGAGACACCGTCTAATGTTCTTAACGCTGATCGCCCTGGATGAAACCAATTTGGATGGATCCCTATTAATTTTGGCAAGCAAACTCCGAGATGGTTCGCCAGGCTTTTAGAGAGAGTTTAACATCCTGGTTTGATCAGGGATATTGGGGCGGTGTTATGACCTCCGGGCAGTCGGATCTTTCCCATTCTTGTGCAATACTTTTATGTAAGCTGTATCTTCCCCTGTCGGTTTAGGCATGGTTTTCTTTTTGATAATCTCACCAAATACACACCTCAGGGTACCCATGCAGGATCCCTTCAAAATTTTATAGAACTCCCCTGGCAATCCGACTGGACCCGGAGCCTTGTTAGGAGGGAGATTTTTTATGACTGTGTCTAATTCTTCCTCCTCAACCTCTGCATTTAGGAAGTTCCTATCCTGCTCTGAGAGGACGGGCATATCAATCTTTTGCAGAAACTCCCTCCCTCTATCAATATCAAAGGACGACTGCGTGTAAAGATCTAAATAGTAATCTCTCAGTATATCGTTCACTCTTTTCGGCTCTTTCACCACCTCCCCCGTTTTGGCCTTGAGGCCCATGATGGTTGTCACCCCCCTCTTCCCCTTAGCTAAATTGGCCAATAACTTCCCAGACTTGTTCCCAAACTTGAAAAGGGAGACTCTAAATTGATCGTAATACAAAGATTCTACCCTTTTCTGTTGACATTCAAAGGTTTCCCTCGTCGAGATCCACTTTTCCTTATTGGTATCCGATGGGTCCAAAAGGAATGTGGTATATGCCCTTCTCAGAGCTGAACTAGTCCTATCGAAGGATTTTTTCAAGGATCTTTTCTTTGCTGCCATGTAAGCCATGATTCTTCCCCTTAGTACTGCCTTTCCCGCCTCCCAGAACAGAACAGGGGAGTCCATGTGAGCCTCATTGTCTTTTGCATATTCCTCCCACCATTGGTTTAAAAGATCTTTAAACTGGTCATCCCCCAAAAGAGAGGTAGGTAGTTTCCAGATTATGTCTGAGCCTCTGGGAAAATTCTCTTGCAAAGAGATAATGACTGGTGAGTGATCCGATATCACCAAATCCCCAATTGTTACTGACTCCACCTTCCCTGCAATCTTGGTATTAGCCAGGAAATAGTCCAGCCTGGACCATGATTTGTGAGCGTGTGAGTAATGAGTGTATTCTCTTTCTGCTGGATTCAACCCTCTCCAGGTATCCAACAAGCCTGTATTTTCGGTCAATTTGCAGAGCAGGCTTTTCCTCCTATCCTGCCCGTTACCGGTACCCCCCGGCTTCTTCCTATCCTCTATGTTATGCATAACACAGTTAAAATCCCCTCCAACCAAGATTCCATCTTCCTCCATTTGAACCAGTTTAGATTCCAAATCCCCCAAAATTTTTTTTATCTGGGCTGTTCGGGGCGTATACATTTATCAAATTAAAGGACCCTGCCGGAGATTCAACTCTCATACTGGCATATCTGCCCTTTTTGTCCGTTTCCCACTCTGTTACCTTACAAGGAGAATTCTTATGTATCAGAACGAGTACCCCAGCCTTCCCCTCTACTGCTGACGAGCCTTTCACCTCTCCCACCCATAATCTTTTTAAACGGAAGAAGTCTTTCTCCTCTAGATGAGTTTCTTGTAACAGGGCCAGGTCCACTTTCAATCTTTTCAAATGTCTCAAAATGAGCATCCTCTTTTGGGGAGAACGCAAGCCCTTCACGTTCCAGGATACAATCCTCATCTTTAACCCTTATCCCAGGATCCTAAACCTAAGACAACCAGAGAGAAATAGTACCAGTCCACCCACGCCCCCCCCCGTCCTCCCTTCCCAACCAACAAAACCACCCCAACCTCTCACAGAATTTTTTCTCTTTCCTGTTGGCTTCTCTTTTTTTGCAGAAGTGAGGCAAAATTCTCTAGCCTCACCCCTTTGTTCTCTTTGCTCCACACTTCCTCCCGCCATGTAGTATGCTAAGAAACCTGCACACCATCCTACTGCAAAATCGTAATATCTTCCCACCCCCATCCCCCTCCTTGGTGAGCAGTGTACAGTAGATTTAGGAACACTTATGAAATATCCCATGACAAAAATTACATCAGGCACAAAGAACAGCAACCCCATCCCTTCTGACCCCTACATTAACCTAAAAGAAGCAATCATAACTCCCCGAAATCGTATAATCCCAACCACTCTTTCCTTCATGTAAAGGGCAGAGATAGGCCTAAGAAGCACCACGTACTACAGTAACATCACTGACACTGAGTCCTTTAAGAGGAGACTCTCATCTCTTTCTTGGCGAGCGGTTTCGTTTCCATGAGGATGAGTCTCTCACGTTACTGGTACTCTGGCTACCTCTAGCGAATCTTCGAAGGTCCCTCTGGCTGAGCTCAATATTTTCTGAGCCCTTTTGCTGACCTTAAACTCCCTTGGTACCAGTAAGTTCCTCTAGAACTTTCTCAGCCTCTTCCGATGTTTGACAAAAAACTGGTAATCCCTGATCTGGCATGATCTTTAATACAGCTGGGTACTGCAAGTTAAATCGAATCTGCTTCTTTGCTAATGTGGAACATACTGAGGAGAACAGTCTCCTTTTCCGGGACACTTCTGCCGAGTAGTCTGCAAAGAGGAGTAGTTTCTGTCCCTTAAACTTGCAGGAATTCCCCTTTTGAAAAGATATGCTTGCAGTAATGTTGTTTTTCTCTGCATAATCAAGATATCGGACTATGACCGCTCGCTGTGGCGAAAGTGTACCATCTTTGTTTGGAGGACATGGAGGGCCTATCCTATGCACTCTCTCTACTCTAAGATGTTTCTCCAGATCCAAGGATCTGGGGATTTCCTCTGAACACAGTTTAGGCAGAACAATTTGCGGGATATCTTCATTCAGTCCAATAATTCGTACATTATTTCTGCGGGACCTATTCTCTAGGTCTTCGACCTTGTTCTCCAGATAGTCCGTTCTCTTAAGAAGTCTCTCCATGGAGCTCCTCATAACTAGCAGGTCATCCTCAATTCCATTTGTTCTCTCTTCCAAATCTGCTATTTGAGCAGTATGTTGAGCAACATCAGATTTAATAGTAGATAAAGCTGTCGTGACTGCCTCAGATACTGTTTTTGCAACCACTACCTCCAAGGAAGCCATAAGCTCCGGCGCTATTAATTTCGCCACCGCTATGGCCATAGCTTTACAAGACATGGCCAGTCCCGGTACCTGCTCTTCACATTCCTCATTTACCCCTGAGATCTTAGGATCGTCCTCTCTCTCAGGTGAAGGAGTTTGTGGCTGGTGATGCATGAGGCCGGCTGACTGTGTACATGCAGCATTAGCACTCTGCTGGGTCGAGATGTGTGACAGGTTCCCTTTTGGGACTCTGGGAGTACGTTGCTGCATTGGGTTTGCTTCCCAGGTAATTCTGCTCTGTAACTCATCAGTGTCCTCATATTCAAGGACTTGCTGAGACTCCTCTGCTTCCCCCTCCTCAGGTAGGGTTAACTGCTGTGTCCCCTCCATGTCTGGCTGCTGTGCCTGGGATCTGGGGCACAGTATCGGCCGCTGTCTCCTCCTCCTCCCTCGAATCAGCCACCCGGGATGTCTGTGGGGTCGGAGTCTCGGCGAGCGCTCGTCCGCTTCTGGTGGAGCGCGGCATGTCGGGCGCCATCTTGCCCGCGGCCATGTGCGCTGCTGGTGTGCCGGGATGTGACCGCGACCTCCCCGCTGCCTTGTAGATCCCCGTTCCCGGTATCGGAGGCGAGGGCTTTGTGTGGCACTTGCAAGCGCCGCGATTTGAGGTGCGATCGGAGCGGGGAGCGCTGATTTCGGCGGGATGTGGCCGGAGCTCCTACTCCATGTGACTGCCTTTGTGCGCGCCAGAACCGGAAGCCCTTTTTTTTTTTGACCTTGAGTCCCCCTAGGGCACTTCACCACTAGGGGGCGCTATCGTTAATACAGCCTAATGCATTGCATACACCAAGATGGCGGTTTCCCCACTTCCTGCCTGGGGCTGGAAGTGGGGCAAACGAAAACATGGCAGCGACGGAGGCCTTCACAAGACTTCCCGCTGCCATGTCCAGCCATCGGATCTCCACAGCTACGATGCACCATGCGTGGCGCCGTTTTTCATTCATTTAGAGGGGGTTAAACAGCGGAGGGAGGGGAGGCGGCCAGGGCTGTGGAGTTGGAGTCATGGAGTCTGAGTCGGTGCCTATTTTGCAGGAATCGGAGTCGTCATAAAAGGGACCGACTCAGACTCCCAAAATATATAAGTTGGTCCAGTTAGTTTGATTCAAAGAGCAAGAGGAATTGGGTCCGGCCAGTGCTCCTGCTCCCATATCTTCAGCCTCATCACATGAGGAGTGTAATTGATGACATGGAGTAGGCAAAGCGCTGCCCCAGGGGAAAAGATTCCGCTCCCAGGGCAAACAGATTTCAGCGACACTTTTCACCTGCTTTCAAAGAAGTAGAAGATCAACCGTTCATCAGAACTGACTGTGGCTGAGGCAATTCCTTCATACCCTGACATTGTTAGGCCTCGTTCACACGGCTTATTTCGGACGGATTTGCCGACGGAAAAATCCGTCGGCAAATCCGTCCGACATAAGTCACAGCCTAGTTTCTATTGATTTCAATAGAAAATAACGGCTCGTCGTTCACACGACGCAAAATTACCCGTTCCGGAATTGCCGCCGCGGATTGATGACGGCAATCCGGACGGAAAAAAAAATTCACATGTTCAATTATTTCCGGACGGATTCACCACCTACAATGATTGTAGATGGTGAATCCGTCGGGAAATCAGTTACAAATACGTGACACACTTAGTGGCACTTATTTGCAACTGATTTTCAACTGATTTCAGAACGTATTTACATCGGAAATCCGTTGTAAATACGTTCTGAAATAAGCCGTGTGAACGAGGCCTTAGAGATGTTTCCCCTGTCGTCACCGCTTTGCGCCCAACCCAAGTTAGTGTAGAGAGGCCGTTCTCTAGCCTGAGAATGAAATCAGATGTGAGGTCATGTATGCAGGATCTGATGGAGGCAATACTATTTCTCAGAACAAATTCAGAGACTCCACAAATGTTCCTGCAGTGTTTTGCATATTTACAATTTTTTTTGTGTTCTAAAGTCGTATCCAATAAATATATTTTACACTGACCAGCAAAATGGTAACAATGTTTTGAACTTGTGACTTTCAGGCTCCATATCTCACCATCCACTACAGCTTTGTACATGAGGCTACTGTAATTTTATATACAGTCATCTTACTTATCTTATACATAAATGTGACTTGCAAGTATTTAGCATCTTCTTAGTTACAATTTTATTCCTAAAAATCAGTGTTAATTATTATTGTGTTAGTATTTGGTAAATCCACCTTTTGGTTTTCAGCTCTGCCTGAATCCTTCTGGGCTCTGGATCAGATTCAAGCACATCTTGACCAAAATCTTATCCCAGGTCTCTTCTACACATTCCCAATGTTGGTGCAGACTGGACTTAGATACAAATACAGCTTTTTCATCAACTCTACCCACAAGTGTTCAAAACATCAAAACATTGTTACCCTTTTGCGTGTCAGTGTCTGTTCTACCTAAATAGCTTGATTATTGTATCATAAGGTGATAAACAGCCTGATGGGACCATTTTACTACTGTAAAGTTATCACTTAAACATGCGCCGTGTATGAGGGAGTCAGGAGTCGGAGGTTTGGGAAATTGAGGAGTCTAAGTCGGGGCTTCAGCTTGCCGACTCCACAGCCCTGGTCATAGGTCGGTAAGGGGTTAATAATGACCGGCAGTAACTCGAGCTTCAGAAGGGAAATAAAATACAAAAGTGAACTCCCTCTCTGAGAAGTGTCTAATTGTTCAGAGCAAATCACAACTCCCGGCCTACAAGAATCAAATGCTGTATGACTCTGCACTGGCTAGGATAGCTGTTTTCTGCAGCAGGCTGCTGTAAGGAGGAATCTGGCTGCTAATTAAAATGAGATACCAAACCTCCCCTACGTGTTTCACCAGAGAACTGGCGTCATCAGGGGCTACAGACACCTCTAGCCCCTGATGACACCAGTTCTCTGCATCCAGTCACAAGGAGGTTGCTCTGTGATATCAGTAAGGGTTTGTTCACACGGCATTTTCGGATCCGAGAATGACATCCAAAAACGCAGCCGCGTTTGGATCCTAAACCGATCCGACACGTATCCAGCAGGCAGCTGCGTGTTTGGATGCAGCAGGATCGCACCCTATAGTCTATTATAGGGCTCCTGCTGCGTCTTTCGGACCAAGAATTGACGTGTTAAAGGGGATGTCTCACTACAAGGATCGCCGCTTTTTATGTTAAAGATCTTGCAAAAACAACTCACTTTGCAATATGTGTCCATTAACAGTGTCCTACCTATTCCTAGATATCCCCTCTTGTATGGGCTGCATCAGCTCCTCAGGTCACTATAGCTACAGACCTGTTTGCTCTCTCCTGATAGGCTGCCGGCACTGGTCGCTTTAGCTACAGACCTGTTTGCTCTCTCCTGATAGGCTGCCGGCATTGGTCGCTATAGCTACAGACCTGTTTGATCTCTCCTGATAGGCTGCCGGCACTGGTTGCTATAGCTACAGACCTGGCTTCTACTGCAGCCTAATAACAGCTAGTAAACACACCCCTGAATTCAAAATGAAACCAAGAAAACAGGACTGAGGTAAGAGGAATCATCATAGTGAGACAACCCCTTTAATTCTTGGAACGGATCCGAAAGACGTATCCAAAAGATGCAGTGAGATGAATCGGTGATCACTCGTGTGAACGCTGACGCGTTTCAAAGTAAAGGCAATGTCAATCACATTGCTATTTATTAGATACGTGTTTGGGTCAGTTTAGGGTCCGGCACACGGATTCAAACACATATCTAAAAGCGTATGTTCACACGGACTCAACACGCTGTGTGAACATACCCCAGTTCATTAACCCCAAATGAGCCCGAGAGATATAGACACATACCGGTAGCGAGGAGATAGATCTCACTGTTGGATCTATAGACATTGGCTTTAGAATTAAATCTTGGTGAGGATCTGGTGATGCAGTTTTAGCAGCACTTTATTTTGTTAATTATAGTTGTAGTAATAAAAGTTAAGTATTATCATAGAGATAAACTGAGTTAAGATCGCCTTTGGCAAATTAAGTGGTATTGTAATGATTTAAAGGTGTCCCCCGGAGAATGGCACTAGCAGCATTTATTAAAAGGAGTTGTCTCACTACAGGGATTGCTGCTTTTTATGGTAAAGATCTTGCAAAAACAAGTCACTTTGCAATATGTGTCCATTAGCAGTGTCCTACCTATTCCTAGATATCCCCTCTTGTATGGGCTGCATCAGCTCCTCAGGTCACTATATAGCTACCAGGACTGTGGAGTCGGAGCCTATTTTGCAGGAGTCTGAGTCGTCATAAATGAACCAACATCGACTCCCAAAAATATATAATAAGCTGGTCCATTTAAGTTCGATGCAAAGAGCAAGAGGCATTGGGTCCGCCGGTGCAAACTGCTCCCAAATCTTCAGCCTAATCAAAATGAGGAGTGTAAGTGATAAACATGGAGCAGCCAAACCGCTGCCCCAGGGGAAAAGATTCCGCTCCCATAGCAAACAGATTTCAGCAAAATTTTTCACCTGCTTTCAAAGAAGTAGAAAAGTTCAACCATTCATCAAAACTGACTGAGGCAATACCTTTATACCCTGACTTTATACCCAAGTTAGTGTAGAGAGGCCGTTCTCTAGCCTGAGAATAATGAAATCAGATGTAAGGTCATGTATGCAGGATCTGATGGAGGCAATACGATTTCTAAAGAAAAAATTTGAGACTCCACAAATGTTCCTGCAGTGTTTTGCATATTTACAATTTTTTTGTGTTCTAAAGTCATATCCAATAAATATATTTTACACTGACAAGCAAAAGGGTAGCAATGTTTTGAACTTGTGACTTCCAGGCTCCATATCTCTCCATCCACTACAGCTTTGTACATGAGGCTACTGTAATTTTATATGCAGTCATCTTACCTATCTTATACATAAATGTGACTTGCAAGTATTTAGCATCTGCTTAGTTCTGCAGATTTTCATGTAACTGCATTGTTACTGTTTTGCTCCTAAAAATCTAAATGTTAATTTTTATTATTTTGTTAGTATTTGGGAAATCCACCTTTTGGCTTTCAATGCTGCCTGAATCCTTCTAGGCTCTGGATCAGATTCAAGCAAAATCTGATCCCAGTCTCTTCTACAAATTCCCAATGTTGGTGCGGACTGGACTTGGATACAAATACAGCTTTTTCTTCAACTCTACCCACAAGTGTTCAAAAGATCAAAACACTGTTACCCTTTTGCTTGTCAGTGTCTGTTCTACCTAAATAGCTTGATTATTGTATCATAAGGTGATAAACAGCCAGATGTTACCATTTTACTACAGTAAAGTTATCACTTAAACATGCGCCGTGTATGGGGGAGTCGGAGGTTTGGGAAATTGAGGCGTCGGGGCTTTGGCTTGCCGACTCCACAGGCCTGATTTGATCTCTCCTGATAGGCTGTCAGCACTGGTTGCTATAGCTACAGACCTGTTTGATCTCTCCTGATAGGCTGCCAGCATTGGTTGCTATAGCTACAGACCTGTTTGTACTCCCTGAATAGGGCTGTCAGCACTGGTTGCTATAGCTACAGACCTGTTTGATCTCTCCGGATAAGCAGTCAGCACTGGTTGCTATAGCTACAGACCTGGCTTCTACTGCAGCCTAGTTGGAGCCAGTAAACACGCCCCTGAATTCAAAGTGAACCCAATAAATGAGGACTGAGGTGATATTAATTAATGTAGTGAGACAACCCCTTTAAGAGCTGCCGCGTCGCTGGTTTTTAAAGCTTTTTTTTTTGCCACCACAAATATTAAGGGCATATCTATGTCATCAGTGTTGGGTAGATTGGGGACCCACATCTATCTCCCGAATATCCCCCCCACCCCCTCAAACCGCCTTGTCCTGAATGGAGAAGTGGCTCTGCTCGTACTCTCCGTATATTTCAATAGTAGTTTTGTGTACAGCCGAATGCAACCACTCGCCTGTACTAGGTACTAACATTGAAATGAATGGAGAGTAACCACATCACCAGTCGTTTTGGGGGCCCATTTTAGAGATAGGCGCTGGTCCCAGAGGTGATGTATCCCATCAATATTTGTGAACACAACCCCCGTTAATAGCTTTTGGTGATAACTCCATAATGTAAATACCCGTGCTCGATCTATTATTCCAAAGTATAAACTTTATTTTTCCAAACAATTTTTAGCCAAACTCATGAACGTTTTCGGTCCTAGATGAGACCTTCATCAGACAAATGGCTCCAACGTTCTCCTGTGAGCTATATTTAGCATGTCCCTAGATTCAACGTCGCCTGCGCCCAGGTTTACCATACACCATAAGCAAAGCCATTTGTCTGATGAAGGTCTCATCTAGGACCGAAAACGTTCATGAATCTGGCTAATAATTGTTTGGAAAAATAAAGTTTATACTTTGAAATAATAGATCGAGTACGAGTATTTACATTATGGAGTTATGATATATTTTTACCCGACTTGTAGCAATATTGGTGTTCTGAGGGTGTACGGAGCAACATAGATCTGACTAGCTTTTGGTGATGGTAGTTTTGAAGCCCAAATATGCTAATGAACTCTTTAGACTGTCAAATGGGTGGTGTCCGTCACTCAGTTCTAAACAGTGGCGTGCGCCTAGGTTCACTCTGGGCTCAGCGCCCTTGACATTCTAGGGGTTCATTAGCATTTCGATGCGGAAACGGAAGAAACTGATGGGCAAAGAAGCGGGTACGGGTTGGAAGAAAGAAATCGATGCAGGGCAGGTATCAGTAGGTGATGATTACTCGGTTTATTCCAGGAGCCCACAGGTCCTCAGTCAGTGGTGTCGGTGACCTTGTTTGCTTTTCTGCAAAAATCTGAACATACAGTGCCTTACGAAAGTATTCGGCCCCCTTGAACTTTTCAACCTTTTGCCACATTTCAGGCTTCGAACATAAAGATATAAAAATTTTATTTTTTTGTGAAGAATCAATAAGGGCCCAAAAATTGTGAAGGGGGAAATTTATTGGATTTTTAAAATTTTTGTAAAAAAAAACCAAAAAACTAAAAAAGGGGGCGAAAATATTATTGGCCCATTTACCTTCAGGCAGCAAACTCCCCCCAGAAGTTCAGGGGGGATCTCTGAATGACCCAATGTTTCCTAAATGACTGAAATTAAATATAATCCCCCCGGTGTAATCAAGTCTCCGTTAAAAGCCCCCGCTCTGGAAGTCTGGGGTTCTTTTTTAAAGCGCAGGGCATCAAAAGACCAAGGAACAACCAGGCGGCCCCTGATACGCTGTAGAAGTGAAAACCGGATTTGGATCAAAAAGTTTCCCAAACTTTAAACATCCCAAGAGCACTGTGCAACGATAAATTTTGAAAGGGAAAGGGAAAATTCAGACCACTGCACATCTACCAAGACCCGGCCGCCCCAAAAATTTCATCTCAGACAAGAGAAGATGACAGAGATGCAGCCCAAGGGGCCCCCGATCACTCTGAGAACGGCAGAGATCTACAGTGAGGGGGGAGAGTCGTCCAAGGACAACAACACTTGTACACTGCACAATCTGGCCTTTATGAAGAGCAAGAAGAACCCTTTTTTCAAAATACCATAAAAAGTTTTGTTTAATCTGCCAACAAGCCACCGGGGAGACACCAAACATGTGGAAGAAGGGCCGCTGGAGACCCCAAAACAGGGAAAAGGGCTTGCCAGATGAAACCAAACCAAGGGCCCACAATGAAAAACGATATTTTTTGGCGTAAAAGAAAAAAGCTCTCCCCCTAACACACCATCCCCCACTGTCACACATGGTGGGGGCACTTTAGGTTTTGGGGCTTTTTTTTCGCAGGGACAGGGAAGTGGTTAAAATTGAGGGGAAGTGGATGGAGCCAAAATACAGGCCCTTGGAAGAAACCTGTTGTGTCTGCAAAAGACCTGACACGGGACGGAGATTTACTTCCAAAAGACAAAGTCCAAACATAAACAAAAATCTACAATGGAAGGTTCACAAAAAACCGCTCCAGGTGTTTGAATGGCCGGCACATCCAGAGCTGAATCCCCTGGGGAATCGTGGAAAGCGCTGAAAACTGCTGTTCAAAACATCTCCATCCCCTCACTGAGCTCCACTGCTCACAAACGCCTCCTCCAACCTCCTGAGCTCCACCCGCTCACAAAAGCTCTCCATCCAACCTCCTGAGCTCCAGCGCTCACAAACGCTCTCCTCCAACCTCACGAGCTCCAGCTGCTCACAAAACCCCTCCATCCAACCCCACTGAGCTCCACTGCCACAAATGCCCCCTCCATCCAACCTCACGAGTCCACTGTTCACAAACGCTTCCATCCAACCCCACTGAGCTCCCGCGTTCACAAACGCGCTCCCCTGCTCACAAAAAAACTCTCCATCCAAACCCCCTGGCTCCACTGCTCACAAAAAAGCTCTCCTCCAACCCCACTGAGCCCAGCGCTCACAAAAAAGCCTCCATCCCAACCCCCCACTGACTCCAGCTGCTACAAATGCTCCCATCCAACCCTGAGCTCCAGCTGTTCACAAACCTCTCCATCCAACCTACTGAGCTCCAGCTGTTCACAAAAACCCCCCTCCACTCACGAGCTCCAGCTGTTCACAAATGCTCCCATCCCCAAACCCCACTGAGCCCAGCGTCACAAAGCTCTCCATCCAACCCCACTGAGTCCAGCTGCTCACAAACCTCCCCCCACCAAACCCCATGAGCTCCACTCTCACAAACGCTCTCCCTCCAACCCCACTGACTCCCGCTGCTCACAAACCTCTCCCTCCAACCCCACTGAGCTCCGCTGCCCCAACGCCCCCCTCCCAAAACCCCACGAGCTCCATCTGCTCCAAAACCCCTCCTCCAACCTCATGACCCAGTCTCACAAACGCTCTCCATCCAACCTCACTGAGCTCCAGCTGCCACAAAAGCTCTCCATCCAAAACCCCACGAGCTCCACCCCTCCCCAAAAAGCCCCCCATCCCAAATCACTGAGCCCAGCTGCTCACAAAGCCTCCATCAACCTCACGAGCCCAGCGTTCACAACCCCTCCACCAACCCCGAGCCCACGCCAAACGCCCCCCATCCAACCTCACGAGCTTTCCCCGTTCACAAAAATCTCTATCCACCTCACTGAGCTCCAGCTGCCACAAACGCTCTCCCTCCCAAACCCCAGAGCCCCCGCGCTCACAAACCTCCCACCAACCCACTGAGCTACAGCTCTCACAAAAGCCCCCATCCAACCCCCACTAGCTCCAGCTGTACACAAACGCCTCCAACCAACCTCACTGAGCCCAGCTGTTTACAAACGCTCTCCATCCAGCCTCACTGAGCTCCAGCTGCGCCAAGGAAGAATGGGCAAGAATTTCAGTCTCTCGATGTGCAAAACTGATAGAGACATCCCCCAAGCGACTGCAGCTGTAATCGCAGCAAAAGGTGGCGCTACAAAGTATTACCTTAAGGGGTCGAATAATATTACACGCTCCACTTTTCATTTTTTTATTTTTGACAAAAGTTTCATATATCCAATAAATTTCAACTTCACAATCGTGTCCCACTTGTTGTAGATTCTTCACAAAAAAATAACATTTTATATCTTTTTATGTTTGAAGCCTGAAATGCGGCAAAAGGTTAAAAAGTTCAAGGGGGTCGAATACTTTCACAAGGCACTGTAAGTAAAAATATATAAAATACATTGAAATGCTGATAATCCAGCTTCCTTGGGGAGATGCAGGACCATAGATCTGTGGGTCCATTAGTTAGACATTTGGCAGCCTGGACTGGTTCCTGATGTCGTCGTGCTCCCATACGTGGCAATCTGTGGAGGTTCCTGATAACATAATGTCACAAATGTGGCGGTCTGTAGAGCTTTAAGATGTCATTCCCCCATACGTGGCAGTCTATACTGGTTCCTGATGACCTCATGTTTTGGTACGTGGCAGTCTATACTGGTTCCTGATGTCCTCATGTTTTGGTACGTGGCAGTCTATACTGGTTCCTGATGTCCTCATGTTTTGGTACATGGCAGTCTATACTGGTTCCTGATGTCCTCATGTTTTGGTACATGGCAGTCTATACTGGTTCCTGATGTCCTCATGTTTTGGTACATGGCAGTCTATACTGGTTTCTGATGACCTCATGTTTTGGTACATGGCAGTCTATACTGGTTCCTGATGACCTCATGTTTTGGTACATGGCAGTCTATACTGGTTCCTGATGACCTCATGTTTTGGTACATGGCAGTCTGTACTGGTTCCTGATGACCTCGTGCTCCCATACATGGCAGTCTATACTGGTTCCTGATGACCTCATGCTTTGGCACATGGCAGACTGTACTGGTTCCTGATGACCTCATGTTTTGGTACGTGGCAGTCTATACTGGTTCCTGATGACCTCATGTTTTGGTACGTGGCAGACTGTACTGGTTCCTGATGACCTCATGCTTTGGCACATGGCAGACTGTACTGGTTCCTGATGACCTCATGCTTTGGCACATGGCAGACTGTACTGGTTCCTGATGACCTCATGCTTTGGCACATGGCAGACTGTACTGGTTTGTTTTGGAGAACCGATAACATGAACCAGTATCCAAGCTGCTGAAGTGTTAGTATCTAGAACCTTGTTCATACCATCAGATGATGGATGAAAGGAATTTTACTATGTTTAGATTATTTGCTGTATTTGCTCTTAATTTCCACATATTAGAAACGGTGCATTGGGCTGTGTTCACATTGCTGTTGTGTTTTCCATTATAACGGAAGCCCTGATGGTCGCGCTGGATCCTTTATATGGCGGAAAGTAACGGTGCGCGACTGACCACATTGACGCGCTGTCAGCTCTCACGAGAGTGGAGCCTCTGCCAGAAGTGGGATCGGGTAGAAGGAGCAGGACAGCAACCACCAAATAGTTGTTATTCTTCCACAAGGGATAACAAAATTACTTTCTCCTAAATGATCAAGCTTGGTGAAGACTCCAGATCAGGGGTGTCAAACTGCCGGGCCTCCAGCTGTTGGGAAACTACAACTCCCATCATGCCCACTGTTATAGATTATATACATGCATGATGGGAGTTGTAGTTTCCCAACAGCTGAAGGGCCGCAGTTTGACACCTGTGCTCCAGATCAAGTCGACATACTGTATTTTTGGTGGAAATAATCCTATTCCACTTTATGGAAGAATAAATGTGGTCACACTAATTGGTGGTTGATGTCCTGCTCTTTGTATGTGAGGATCGGTGGCTCCAAGACTTCAGGAATTTGGAAACTCTGCACCACATTGTCTATGGGAAAAGTGCTGCGGATATTGTCCTTTTGCAATATTGTGAACAGAGCCTTAGTCCAGGAAGGAAACTGTACATAAAATTGCCATATTTATCTATTCCTTGTAGTTTTGTCTATACCAGGGGTCTCCAACTGCGGCCCTCCAGCTGTTGGGAAACTACAACTCCCATCATGCATTTATATAATCTATAACAGTGGGCATGATGGGAGTTGTCGTTTCCCAACAGCTGGGGAGCCGCAGTTTGAGACCCCTGGTCTATATCATTGTAGTCTGTATTGTGTTAAGGGGATTTTACCACCATAGACTTTGATGGCATCACTAGGATATGGCATCAGAGTCTGGTAGATGCAAGTACCACATGCCTCTATATGGAGCCCCCAAACGTTACTGAGTAGCCTGGAGGTTGGTCGTACTTGTGCACACCTCTCCATTCTGTTCTGTGGGAGTTCAGAGCAGAGCTAAACACAACACTCCCTGTACAGGAAACTGCCATAGAACAGAACGGAGAGGTGTACGCAGGCGTGACTGACTCTCCAGTCTGCTCTGCAACTTTCGGGGGCTTGTTCCCCAGAGGTGGAACCTGCGCCGATCAGACTTTTATGGTATGTTGATAGGATGAGCCATCAAAGTCCATGGTGGTATAACCCCTTTAAGGGGCGGTCTCAGTATAGACATCATTAGGTCACCAGTGTCTGGTCAGTCGGGAGTCCACCGGTTGTAATAAGAGGTTGGCAGTGTTGCAAAGACGGCTCTGTATCACTTCATCTCTGGTGGCTACGCTACGGATTTTCCCTAGCCGTCACATGGTTGACCATTGACCGTCATGGACTGGACATGTGGTGTCGGAGGAAAGCCTACAGGAGGCGAAGATGAAGGCAGTAAGACCAATATACTTACATTTATACCTCAACTGTTCTTCAGACTGTGGAAAGGGTTCCCTTTACAAGTAAACAAGCAGAACATTGGTCTGGCTAAGGAAAAACCCTGATATATGCTGCATAGTAATGTATGACGTATCCACCTTTTCCAGCACAAACACACTGTAGCCTACACCAGAGGCCTCCAACCTCTTGATGCTACAGAACTACAACCCCCAGTATGAGCAGCCAGATTCTGTCCGGACTTGCTGGGTGTTGTGGTTTTGCAACCACTGGAGACCATGGGGGTAGATGATGGCATGGTGTGCCACCATGTGGATGACTAGGTCAGGATGAACAATGGGGAAAAGACAAGATGGCGATGGCAGTGTGATGAGCAATGTTCTGCTGGGAAACATGGCTCCTGGCATCACGTGGAGGTTACTGTGACCTGTACCACCTACCTAACCACTGAACAAACCACGGCCACCCCTTCATGGCAGCGGCCTCTCTCAGCAGAATGATGCCTCTACTGCAACCCAGGAACATGCCAAAGAGTTCAGGGTGGTGACTCGGCCTTGAAATTTCCCAGATCTCTATCTGCTCAGGCTTCTGTGGGATGTGCTGGCAAACGAGTCTGATCCATGGAGGCC
Source organism: Phyllomedusa bahiana (assembly GCA_025379985.1). NCBI lineage: Eukaryota > Metazoa > Chordata > Amphibia > Anura > Hylidae > Phyllomedusa > Phyllomedusa bahiana. The sequence goes on from JAODAL010012273.1 coordinate 18,489, forward strand.
GCGCCTCACACCTTCCAGGATCTGCTGCTAGCGTCTGGGTACCAGATGGCACAGGAGGCCTTCAGAGGTCTTGTAGAGTCCTTGCCTCATTTCATGGAGCGTGGGGGGGTTAACACAAGATTAGGCTTTTGATGTTAGGACTGATAAATGAGTATATGTATTTTTGTGTGTGTATGTATATGTATGTATATGTGTATGTATGTGTGTATATATATATATATATATATATATATATATATATATATATATATATATATATATATATATATATCGGTGGTTTATTCCCCTATACAGCAATGTTTCAGCTCCACAATAAAGCCTTTTTCGCTTAAAAAAGGCTTTATTGTTGAGCTGAAACGTTGCTTTATAGGGGAATTAAGCACCGATTTTTAACTTTCATACTTGAATTGGTGTGCTGTGGATTCTTTGGTTTTGTTATTCGTGGGTTTTTGGTCAATACCATTCTGCTGGCACCCACTTTTTCAAACTATACACTTTTTTGAGTGCTGCATCAGTTCTTCATTTTTATATATATAATCAATCACAGGTCACAACAGACATGTGCAAATGACTTCTGTGCAGCTAAAATTTAAAATTCCCAATAAATATACTATACAATGTTCTGACTGTTGTTGACTCTTGAATATGAAAGTTGTGCAGTGCCCGACACGGGAATCTCCATGTACCCCAGGCTTGGAGGGTTCTGTACAATTCTGTATTGATGGTGCTTGCAGTTGTCAAGTACTGTACATAATGCAGATTTATTTTCTCCTATAGCTCTAATTGTCAGTTGTTTCATTTCTTGGCATAGAGACGCCAGCCTAGTGAGCATCGACCTGTAAATCCCCTAAAAGCACAGACCTTCCGCCCGCATAGCCTCTCTGTGGGTTTGAACAAATGTCTTTCCACCATGAACGGCCATTGCTGATCACGAGGAAAATGTAATCAATACGGTTAAGTCTCTGTTTGAGATTTTCTCTGTTATTTTGTCATGTGAACGGGGCACTTATAGAAACAAAGAACAGTGTAAAACGTCCAAAAACTGCAGCCAATAGCAAGAACTAGCATGTAGCTTTAAAGGGAGTTTTCCAAAAATTTTCTTGAAAACTCACAACTGCCTGGAACTGCTTTAAAAAATAAATAAAATAAACTTGTCTTTAGTAACCCAATTTTTGTTTGTTTTAAAGGCATTAAAGGATAACAAAAATGCAAAAAATTTGGTGTCACTGGAATAGTAGCAGCCTGCAGAATAAGGATAACTATACCGCTCAATAATAAACTCTGTAAAAATGGCGCTTTTGTTATGCTTCACTGCACAATTTTTGGAAAAAATTTTTGGTCTCCCATTACATTATATGGTACGGTCAATGCTACCACTACATGGTATATTTTTGTCCCCCGCAAAAAAAAAAACAAACCCTTGTACAGCTGTGTAGACTGAAGAATAAAGGTATGGGTTGGGGAAGGAAGAAGAATGAATGCGACATTTTTATGTTACACACATTTTTTTTAAGAATTTTTGTGTATATTATATATATATATATATATATCTATATATATATATATATATATATATATATATATATATCTATATATATAATATAATAATATTTTTTCCATATCACTTTCAATATTTTTTAATAATTCTAAGTCCTGCAGTTTTCACTTTGGCCACTAAGCCTAATAATAGTTTGACACTTCCTGTTCTGCAGAGAAGATTTTCAGTTGTCTGCTCATTATCAGCACAAAGAGGGTAAAACTGTAATGAGACACCAATGTGTATAGATAACAAAGGATCCACCAGTCACAATAGGAGATGTCACAGTTCACCCTTTCACCTCCCTGCACAGTGACTTCTTCCCAGTCACAGAGCACGACTAGAAAACTCTCCTATAGAAGTCAATGGGACTGAGTCAGTCTCAAGTCTCCTATGTGCATGAAGCTACTGTGCAAACAAGGCCTAGTGGCCAAAGTGAAAACTGCAAGACTTAAATTATTAAAAAAATATTGAAAGTGATATGAAAAATTTAAAAAAAAAAAAATTCCTAAAAAATGTGTTTAACATAAAAATGGGACTTAAACAATGACTCATTTTTTGATGACACATTCCCTTTAAGTTCTTATTGCACATTTGGATCTAAGGCCAGGTTCACATCTCTGTTGTAGATTCCATTGTGCAAGACAGAAAAATAGCGACGCACGTTGCTCTGTTTTTTCTGTTAACTCCTGAGGGGTTTGCGGCTCTCAGCACCGCAACTGCACTTGGAACGGAGCTTTCGTTAACCGCTCCGTTTTTAAAGCAATCTCTGTGAATGGCAAGGACCAGAGGAAGCCTCTGATCACTGTTGTTTATCCCTTTGTTTGCTGCGGTCCGAGATTTTGGCATAATCAAAGGGGATTCTCCCGCTTTATTGGGTTACTGGGACTCCTGTTGACCTGATGGAGCGTGTTTGGGTCCGTTTAGGGTCCGAAACATGGATCCAAACGCGTATGTTCACACGGACCCAACACGCAGTGTGAACATACCCATTTTTTTTTTCTAAGACTACCCAAGCCCTTCAAATAAAAAAAAAAAAAGGTGGATAACTCCTTTAAGTAGTTTCACATTTCATAACCCTATGTTGGGTTACTTGGGACCTGTATTATTTGTTTACATCAATATAACTCTGTTTGTAGAACTTCTCTCCTTAGGCTATGTGTTCACACTGTGCAGATCCACATCATAAAATCTGCAGCATCTTTGCTGTAAATCAGCTACCAATTGGTGCAAACTTATTATGTATTTTTCTACATTGATAGTGGAAGAAGGCAAAATTCATACGACGCTTTTTTATACTCGCTTATTTCGCCGCTGTTTCCAGCGCTAAAAAATTAGTCCATTCTTGAGGCATTTTTTCGGCAAGTAAAGTGCCCGTATGGTATGGAGAGCTTCACAACGGCTCATATGTACAAAGTGCGGCACGTTTTTTGATGCAGGTCTGCCCCCCCAAAAAATTTTGTATGGGCGCTTCAGAAAGAAAGCGGCGCTGAAAAGCCATGTCAAAAGCCCGGTGGAAGAAACAACATCAGATCATCATCAAAGACTCGTCTGAAAATTGCAAAGCATGAGGCGGTTTTCAGACGAGTATTTGACGCTTATTTCGGCGCTTAAAAATCAGCTTTGTGAACGTCCCCTTTCAGTCCATCTACATGATAAGCAATTCCTGTTGGATTGACACAAGGATTCGGGTTTTAAAAAACGTAAAAAATCTGACTGTAAAACACCCCTATAGACCTCAATTGAAAATCTGAGTTGTATTCCACCCGCCCCGGATTTCAAAACCGCCATTTGCTTCAAAAACCTTAGAACATATTCATTCTTTTACTGTATTTCAATAAAAAAAAAAAGTCACAAACATTTCTATGTCAGATCCGTATCCTAAACACCATAGAGATGAATGGGACTCGTTTTCTGACTGCAAATCTGTCGAGGAGGGGCGGGGGACCTAGAATCCACATTGAAAACCGCGTCAAAATACTTGTTGTTTTAGGATTCAGAATCCGACGAGTATTTTGACTTCTTATGGACGTCCCCTTACAGGATTTACGTCAGTCATTCACATGCATGTTTTAGTTGCAGCCTTCTATTTTATTACCCTTAAAGGGAACCTGTCACATAGGTTATGCCCCCCTTGCTGAGGGCAGCACAAGCTCGTGTCAACCTGCTGTCCCAGCGCTGTGTTTCCCCTTTTTCTGTAAGATGCTGGAGTTTAAGAGCATTTACCCCTCAAATCGTATTCGTGAGAAGGTGTTAGCCCCGCCCATCAAAGCTTGCTCAACCCACCTGGCAGTTATTCAAATGTTTCTATTCAAAGTAATAGGTTTATCAGTTGAGGTGGGCGGGGCTAGGCTCAGATGGGCGGGGGTTTGGAAAAAAACTGACTCTTTTCTGGCTGAAAACTGCAGATTTGAGCATTAACCCCTTAAGCCGAACGCCTGAAAAGTAGTTAATGACCAGAAATTTTTTTTAGTTTTTGCCTCCTTGCGTTTCAACAGTTGTAACTTTATGGGGAAATAGCTAAAGTTCACTTATAAATAATAGCAGTATTTTTTTATATTTATTTATTTATTTATTTTTTTATTTTTAAAAAAATATAATATTTTTTATTTTTACACCATTAAAATTTCACACGTAATACCTTGTTAGATTAATTCTACAGGTTATTACGGTCGTGTGGATACCAAATATGTGTAGGTTTTTTTGTGCGTGTAATTTATGCGGTCGTTAAGGAGTTAAATACTCTAAAACTCCAGCATCTTACAGAATAAGGGACACAGCGCTGGGAACAGCAGGTCTGACACTGGCTTGTGCTGCCCTCAGCAAGGGGGGCATAATCTATGTGACAGGTTCTCTTTAAGCCCCATTCACATCTCATTTTGACACACTGTTCGACACTGCGGCGGGTGGGGCCATAGCCTTCTATAGGGCAGACATAGTACTAATTGGACACAAGTGTGGTAGACCACAAGAGGTGAATGGCACCTAAAGTTTTTTTCAGGATTTTCAGAAACCCCCTCCCCACTGCTTGGAACTGTTTTAAAGTAAAAAAAAAAAAAAAAAAGACTTGTGTTCCCCTCTTGTTACCAGAGGAGCTCGCTGGTTGGTCAGCAGGGATATCCTGTTCATGTGGGCATGCAACCAGTCCCTGGCCTCGCTGGCCAGTGTACATGTACGGTCCATGACTGCTGAGACCAGTGATTGGCTCCCACTGATGTGAGGGATGGACAGGGCGTCCCTGCTGAATGACTGGGGACACCAGAGCTCCAGCACTAGTGAGAGGTGAGTACAGGTTAAATTTTAAAGCAGTTCAAAAATGTTAGAAAAGCCCAATAAAGGGGTGTCCTCACCATAGACATTGATGGCATATTCTATTGATCCGTCATCAAAGTGGCATAAGTGCAGGTCCAGCATCTTTCGGGAGCAGGTCTCTGAAAGTGTCAGCTCAGACTGGAGAGCCGGTCACCCTTGCTCATGACTCCCCTTTCTGTTCTATGGGAGTCACCAGTACAGCCATGAAAAAAACGTAGAAATTCTTAGTTCACATGTTTTGATCAAAACTGTTTAAGCCACCCCGACTATCAACGGGATCTCAAAGCGGGTGGTCCTACTCTATTTTTACCTCTCATTTGAGTCCAATTCAGACTTCTAATTTGGGTCCTCAGACCTCCATTATCCAGAGAGATAAAAGGCACCAGCTTTATAAGCATACTGCACTGATCTAGCAACCTGTGGAGGTGGTTTTTTGTTTTTTTGCACCCCGCCCACCTCCACAGGTTGCTAGATCAGTGCAGTATGCTTATAAAGTTGGTGCCTTTTTTCTCTCTGGATAATGGAGGTCTGTTGACCCAAATGAGAAGTCTGAATTGGACTCAAATGAGAGGTAAAAATAGAGTAGGACCACCCGCTTTGAGATCCCGTTGAAAGTCGAGAGGTGGCTTAAACATTTTTTGATCAAAACATGTGAACTAAGAATCTCAGTTTTTTTCATGTATTGTAGATAGCATAAATGCTTCTTTAGAGGTTTCCATGTCTTGTTTGATAACCAGTACAGCCAAACACACAGCTCTCCTGTACTTGGAACTCCCATAGAACAGAATGTATGGTCGTGCATGACCAACTCTCTCTTCTAAAACGACACTTTTGGGGGCTCATTCCTGAGATGGGGACAGGACCCACAGTTGGGAGCCGCACCTGTCACTCTTTGATATCTTACCCTACCAATAAGCCATTAAAGTCTATGGTGGGAACATCCGTGTACTATAAATGTTTTTGGGGGGTTTTAACCTGTGCTGGTGCCTCTTCCTTGGTCCCTACATTGTGTACAGCTATTCTTTTACACAAAAAGATTATGTGACGGTGCTGCGGCCTTCTTCCCAGGAAGCTGCACAAAAAGGAAAAAAAAATTTAAATAATTACCACACTAGATCAATGCTCTTTTTATAAAATGTCAGTACAAGATGTGAGTCTTCTGTACATTTGATGGCAATATCACAGTTGCTACACATCCAAAGTCATGATCTTCTCAAAATCAAGGGCTTCTTATAGGGCAAGATGGAAAATGTGTCTGAGATATTGAAATTAGATTTTGAGTCCCCATTGGGGAGCATGTTAGGTAGAGAAGGATGCCGCACTGCTTTAGTATGAGGGGTATCACTGGGGTGCTTGTGAAAGGATAACCAATCCTATGCTCTAATCTTCAAATCCACAGCACAGATTTCATGCAAAAGTGTATGTTTTATCTGCAAAGTAGACAAAAACTCCAGTGTTAGAGGCCTATATGAGCAGAATAAGGTAAGGCCAGACCAATTCTGAACGTTTTCGGCCAAATGGCCTTTCTCTGGAGTGGGCTGGAGAGGGGGCTCCATTTCTTTGGCCCGTTGCAGATGAAAACGTACAGAATTGGTCTGGCCTTACCCTGTTCTGCTCATATAGGCCTCTATAACATTGGAGTTTTTTGTCTCCTAAATAAAATCTACACTTTTGCATGAAATCTGCGGAGCGCTGTGGATATATTTAAAGATTAGCTCATTGGGGACCACGACTGATTTGTTTGACTATCTCTGTACAGCGCTGCGGATTGTGACGGCGCTTTACAGGCAATAGGAGATAATCTTGAATAGCCGTTTGGTATATGAACTAATGAGGTTTCTGCTGTGCCATGTGGAGATCCAGGGTCATCATTAATTCTGCCTTTAGCAATTTTATGCACTTTTTAAATTTATTTTTCAATCCGTCTTCACTGATGCTTACATTCATACACTGACTCTGTATTTTTCCTCTTTCCAGGACCATGGATTTTCCGGGACATTTTGAACAGACATTTCAGCAGCTCAATTACCAGCGTCTCCAAGGCCAGCTCTGTGACTGTGTAATAGTGGTGGGTAGCAGACATTTCAAAGCTCATCGCTCCGTCTTGGCCGCGTGCAGCACTCATTTCCGCGCTCTGTTTACCGTGGCAGAAGGTGACCAGAGCATGAACATGATCCAGCTGGACAGCGAGGTGGTAACGTCGGAAGCCTTCGCTGCGCTCATCGATATGATGTATACATCCACTCTTATGCTCGGAGAGAGCAACGTGATGGATGTTCTGCTGGCAGCATCCCACCTCCACCTGAATTCAGTAGTGAAAGCCTGTAAGCATTATCTCACCACCAGGACATTGCCCGTTTCTTCTCCGAATGAGAGGTCTCAGGAGCAGAGCGCAAGAATGCAGAGGTCTTTCATGCTCCAACAATTGGGATTAAGTATCGTGAGCTCTGCCTTAAATTCCGGTCAGGGTAGCGATGAGCAATCCCAGCAGCAGCAGAATTCGATGAACTCCTCGGTTCGGAACACGATGGTGGAGCAGAGGGCCACCTTTCCAATAAGAAGGCTTCATAAACGCAAGCAAACTTCTGAGGAAAGGGCGAGGCAGCGCATGAGGAACTCTATTGAAGAATGCCTCATTACAGACGTTACCAACGAAAGCGTGCAGTCCATGGTCAATTCTCGAGAAGAATATTTTTCTCCCGATTCTCTCAAAATGACGGACAATATGAAATCTGATTCCGCTGTGGACAACCAGGAGGATGGCGGCATCATATTCGATCAGTCCTATGGTAACCAAGTAGACACCCAAGTGCCCAGTCAGTCCGACAATGGCGGGGACAATATTATATCAATGGCCTCCCAGACCCCGGCCGGTGAAACGGGCTACGGCCAAGAGTCCTCTTGTGATAAAACCTTGTATACTTCAGAGACTCATGAGATTACAATAGACGAGAAAGACCACATGAGAGTTATTGTCAAATCTGAGCCTTTGAGCTCCCCAGAGCCCCAAGATGAGGTTAGCGATGTAACCTCCCAGGCCGAGGGACGCGAGCCTGTCGAAGTAGAGGGGGTAGCAAGCGGTGAAAAGATTGAACTTAGCCCAGAAAGCAGCGACCGGAGTTTCTCGGACCCTCAGTCTAGCACCGATAGGGTGGGGGATATCCATATTTTGGACGTGACGGCCACCTTAGAGCACAAATCCTCTTTTAGTATTTCCAATTTTCTGAATAAGAACCGGAACGGCAACCTCAGCCTAAGCCAGAACAGTGACGATAACATTCCCAACACAACCAGCGATTGCAGAATGGACGGAGAGGTGTCCTACCTGGTCAGCCCCGAGTCCGGACCCAGCGGTCATTCTTCTAATGTCATGTCTCACATGGATAATCCTTTTGGCGACGGCCCAGACTCCCATTTTGCTCGTCCTATGCAGGACGTCATGACTTTACCCTGTGTTCAGTCTTCTAACTACCGTGGAAATGACCCATTTGGGATGGAGTTTCCAAGGTCTGGTTTAGGACTTCATTCGATGTCGAGATCTATCATGGGGAACGTTCGGGGCCGCGCTTTTAACTTTCCAAATTATCGCCGTATAGCCCCTAAAATGCCTATTGTAACCTCAGTACGGAGCACTCAGCTACAGGATAACACTGCCAATTCCCAAATGATGATGAACGGGTCAAATTCCTCTTACGAAAACGGGAACACGTCTCAACAGGGACCACCGCAGTTGACGAGGGCTTCTGCCGACGTTCTTTCTAAGTGCAAGAAGGCGCTCTCGGAGCATAACGTGCTGGTGGTAGAGGGGGCCCGCAAATACGCCTGTAAAATATGTTGTAAAACCTTCCTGACTTTAACGGACTGCAAAAAGCACATCAGAGTACACACTGGCGAGAAGCCTTACGCCTGCCTGAAGTGTGGCAAGAGGTTTAGTCAGTCCAGCCATTTATATAAGCATTCCAAAACGACTTGCCTCAGGTGGCAGAACAGTAATCTTCCCACGACGTTGCTTTAACTTTAGCACCACTTCTCCCCCCCAAAAAAACATCCAAGACCAATTGATATCATGTTGTGTGATGTAGCAGCATCTCTTTGTACCTAACTAAAGTAGAAAGACTCCGCGTGTGTCGTGAATGAACGGGAAAAAGACTTTTTGGGTAAAGTATCCGGTCTTGGACGGGGGGCGAATACCTTCAGATAGATATCTAACCTCTATGTTTAGAGGTGCAAGTACTTCATTTGTTTATGTATGTTTTATGTAAGATGATAACTGAATACTAACATACTGTTTTATCAGGCATTTCTGTACAACTGTGTAAACATAATGCACCAAAAAATGCATTTTTATCCATTTTTTTGGTAAGTATCGTTTCCTTCCTTGAAGTAAGTTATTGAAAACAAAAGTTTTTCAATCGAAGACAATATTTAAATCTTGCCAATAAAGGATCTTCATTGCTAGTGTCCTGGTGTGCCGTCCTGCAGCTTCTGTGTCTTCTACTGGTTACTCTTGCCTACCCTTTGCACCTTCCTCCCCCCTATCCCAAGGCTACGTTTATCACAAGGCATTATGGGAAAGGAGCTGTGAAGCTCAAGCGCCCTCTGTTGGATGTAACAAATCCTCAATTTGCTTTTGACCCACTGGGTCTTTGGAAAGCAAAAAGGGATATTTAGCCAAGCCAGCATCACCCATCTGTATACAGCCAAGCTGGCTTGGCTAAATATCCCTTTTTGCTTTCCAAAGACCCATTGGGTCAAAAGCAAATTGAGGATTTGTTACATCCAACAGAGGGCACATGAGCTCAGCTCCTTTCCCATAATGTCTTGTGATAGGCAGATGCTTCATGGAGTGCAAAAGGCAATTTTGAATCCACACGCCTATACAGGCGCTCTCCCTAAGGAGAGATCATTCCTTTCTGAGCCACTCATCGCCTCCCACTCAGCCAAGCCCGCGTTGCTCTGCTCTGTACTGGCAAGGGGCAAAACCCTGAAATGGCTGTATACAGATGGGTGATGCTGGCTTGGCTAAATATCCCTTTTTGCTCTCCAAAGACCCAGTGGGTCAAAAGCAAATTGAGGATTTGTTACATCCAACAGGGGGCGCTTGAGCTTCTCGGCTCCTTTCCCATAATGCCTTGTGATGTGCAGATGCTTCGTAGAGTGCAAAAGGCAATTTTGAATCTCCACCCGCCTATATAGGCGCTCTCCCTAAGTAGAGATCTTCCCTTTCCAAGGCTACGTTTAGACAGGCTGGATACGCTGCAGCTTTTGACAGCAGCAGCAGCAGAGTGGGATTTTAAGAAAGTTCATCACAGGCTGCAGAAAGTAAGCTACCCCGTCTGCTCATACATTGTGATGCAGTGTGGATTTTAAAAGGGGTTTTTCAAGACTTTTAAAAACAACCCTACCACCTTCCAGTGTACTAAAATAGAGCACCCCTCATCACTGATGAGGTCACGTTCATGGGTCACATGATGTTGTAACCAATCTCTGGCCTCAGCAGTCGTCTGCCTGCATGTACAGCATGTGACCACAGGTCAGTGATTTGGCTGCAGCATCATGTGATCCATGAACATGATGTCATCAGTGAGGGACGGGGAGGACACTGGCGCTCTGGCAGTGATGGAAATATGGGTTCATTTTCTAATATAGCACAGTATGGCTATGTCTACACAGCAGTGTTAAAATTACATCCAAAATCCAACACCATGTTAACATCGCCGTACCACTTTTTTTGTCACAGGATTGCACTAAAAACCGGCAGAAGATAGCTGTATAAAGCATTGGTGCGGCCTCACTTGGAATATGCTGTTCAGTTCTGGGTTCCAGTTTATAGAAAAGATGTAGTGGAGCTGGAGAGAGTGCAAAGACGAGCAACCAAACTTATAAGGGGAATGGAGCGTCTTAGTTATGAGGAGAGGTTAAAAGAATTTAACTTATTTAGTCTTGAGAAAAGATGGCTCTGGGGGACATGATTAATTTATATATAAGTATATAAACGGTCCCTACAAAATTATTTCATGTAAAGCCCCCTCAAAAGACAAGGGGACGTTCCCTTTGGCTGGAGAGAAAAAAGGATTCAATCTCCAGAGGAGAAGAGCGTTCTTCACTATGAGAAATGTAAATCTGTGGAATAGCCGCCTGAGGAGCTGGTCACAGCAGGAACAGGTGAGGGTTTCAAGAAAGGCTTAGATAACTGCCTGAAACTAAAGAATATTAATGCGTACGTAGCTATATAAAATTCTGGATCCTGGCTGGTGGCGGCTCTGGGGTCAGAGATGGGGTCTCCCCTGGAGCAGATTGGTTCTTGCCTTGTGGGTTTCAGGGTATTCACCAGTGGGGAGGTTGGGCTTGAACTCCTTGTCTCCCTCCCTTCACCCACTTTTTCCCCACCCTTGGCTGAACTTGATGAACACGTGTCTTTTTTCAACCATACTATGTAACCATAGAGCATGTTTTAAAATTCGCAGGAATCCAGCGGATTTCAAACACGACCGTAGACTACAGCACGGATTTTCTCTTGCGGTCCATGGGGCACTGGTTACAGTCAGATTTTTCTAAATACTGAATCCGCCTAAAATCCGACCAAAAACCAGTGCTGTGTAGACGTGGAGGGGAAGTTTTTAAAAGTCTTGAAAGCTCGAGCTTGTCCATTTGTTGCAAATACTTTGTACTGAATTTAATGGAAAAGCCAGTATCCGCATCGGAACCTAAGTGTTCAGGTTGTGCTGTGAATTAGACCCAGAACTGCACCAAAACCTAAGATTCCCAAAATTAAAAGTGTTCCTATCTCAGATATGCATAGCAATAAGCTATGCCATAGAGTTAAATGTCTGATAGGTGCAGGTCGCGTCTCTGAGATCTGCACCTATTGTGATGGTGGGCCCCGGAGCGTTTCTGCTCAGAACAGGGGTAAGTCACCCTCATGCTCTGCTCCCCACTCCGTTCTATGGGAGTGCAAGTACAGCCGTGTGTGGAGTAGGTCATATAGACAAATACAATGCTGGGAGTTTCGGTTACTAATCAAGTAGTCTCAAAAATATGGGAATCTAGTAAGAGAACAAAGAGTGACTTTCAACAACTATATTCACTATTTTGCCCTAGGCAAACTTAAACTCTTAAGTTCTCAGTCTATAAAGCACTATGGGCGCATCCCCACGGCATAGGACAAATAACCGGCCGGTATTTGTCCTGTTTTGCGCCCGTCCCCACGGCTGCGGGGGGGGACGGCTTTTCTCCGATGAGCGGAGAACAGCCCTCCCCTCTCCCATTGAGAATCACAGATTCCGTCCGAAAACCGGACGGAAGAAGGTGCTTTCCCAATGTTTTGCCGGCGGCAAAACTGACGGACGGAATACCTGCGCAGTGGTGACTTCTGCTCGTGTTTTACAAAGATCACACTTGTGCTCATTTTCGGCATGTTTTTCAGGCGGTCTGAAAAACTGCAAACCGTCTGTAAACCTGTGCCGTGGGGACATGCCCTAAAACTCTATCCCCTGATGAAGCCAGTTAGCTGGAGAAACATGTTGGGGAGGTCAGGCATGACATTTTAATTTGTCATTTTCTACCTTTTTCACTGTGTTATATGCTTCATGCCCATCAGATTAGGGATGACTGCCCAAGTAAGATGTTTTTGGATCCTTTTTGCAGTTAGCAAATGAATGTGTGTATATATATATATATAGGGTTTCCCTGCTGATAGAATAGGTGGTGTCCCACCAGATTTGATAATAGAAAAGGAGTTATTCCTTCACAATTAGGGATAAATTTATGAGACAAAGTGAGAGGTTAGAAATCAGGTTTTTCAAAAGTGTGTTATAGAGGTTAAGTGTTGTACATAATAAAAGTTAAGTTTTAGTGCTTTATAGACTGAGACCTTGATAGAGTTTGTTTGCCTATGGCAAAATAGTGAATATAATTTTGGTTACTAAAGCCCTGTTTGGACTGAAATTTGCAGCTGCAATGAGCTCATGTTATGTTTATGGACAACTGGCCTAAGCCTGGTTTCACGTGGCCTTAATGAACCCATCTTTTATCGGCTTATCACAAGCTCAAGCCTCTGCTGTACTTTTTGACTAAACTGATATCACCATTAAACCTTGTGGTGATCAAAGCTTGGGGAAGCAGAATTGGGCGGTGGACAGTGTCTACATATTTAAATACAAATGACAGCTGTGTCGGCCATGATGCTTGGGTCTATATATGACCAGCGACATGCACAGATAAAGTACATGTGCAAATATATTGGTATTGCTCCGACTTCAACAAATTCCACCTACAGTACCCCAAGATGCCTTGCTAAAAAAAAAAAAATTGGAGGGGAACGGTCACCCAACCCTTTTTTTTTTTTTTTTTTTTTGCATAGTAAATACACAAATGAGCAAAATGCTACAAACCAATTTTGGATAGATGTGCATTGGACTCCATTGGTCTCATTTATCTAAATTGTCTTACAGGAAGACTGTTCGTGTTACCCATAGTAACCAATCAGAGCTCAGGTTTAATGTTGCCAGAGCAGTATATGAAAGCTGAGCCTTGGGTGGTTGCTCTGGGCAACAACAGTTTTATAATTAGTTTTGATAATAGTGCCCCCAGAACTGTAAAAATTGGGCAAAACGAAAGGGGATCTACCTGTCACAAAGCTGAATGAGAAGCATCCCTGACCTCTTAGCTGAAGAAAACATAGTGATGGGGCTCAAGAGAAACCAGCATGGAGGAAACTGGTTTTACTCAACAACCTGAATTAGCTAAGGCGAGGTTTGTGGCTCTAATGAAACAGAGAGGAGCCCTGAAGAAACGCTGTGGGGGGGTAGGAGAACCACATCACAACCATGAAGCAGCATGGAGGGAGCTTCTGCTGTCTCGGGGCCGGGCCATCTTGTACTGTACTTTATTGAGGGAACGTTTGGGCCTTATGTATGAAAATTGTCTCGCAGTAAGACGGTCGCTGTTGCTCATAGCAACCAATCGGCTTTCATTTCATACAGGGCTCTGAAAAAATAAAAGCTGAGCTCTGATTGGTCACTAGGGGCAACAAAGACAGTCTTGCTCCTAGACCGTTTTCATACATAAGGCCCAATGAAACATGAAAACATTTAACAGGAGAATGTAAGGACTGCAGGCCACGACCGCAAGCCAGAGTTGGGTGACGCAATAAGTTAAGGACCAAGAGCAACAAAGAAATTAACCAAATTTTTTAAAAAAAGTATTGAGTCACTTGGTTACGATGTAGATGCTGCTTTCGTGGATCTATTTTTTTTCAAACCAGCAATGAACGTTTCCATCAGAGCCATCCCTGAGCAGAAGTCTTCTCGGCTGCCAGTGTCACTGGTTGGAGGTGGCTTTTTTCCCACTACATTTGCTAGATATGCAGTAGGAAAACAGTGTGAAAGTCACGAGAATGAGGTATAGCACTGATGCCGAATAGATGTACAGTGAAGGAAATAATTATTTGACCCCTTGCTGATTGTGTAAGTTTGCCCACTGACAAAGACTTGAACAGTCTATAAGTTTAAGGGTAGGTTAATTTTAACATTGAGAGATAGAATATCACAAATAAAATCCAGAAAATCATTGTCTAAATTATATAAATTTATTTGCATTTTGTAGTGAGAAATAAGTATTTGATCCCTCTGGCAAACAAGACTTAGTACTTGGTGGCAAAACCCTTGATGGTAAGCACAGCAGACTATTTTTGTGGTTGATGATGAGGTTTGCGCACATGTCGGGAAGAATTTTGGTCAACTCCTCTTTGCAGATCATCTCTATATCATTAAGATTTTGAGGCTGTCACTTGGCAACTAGGAGCTTCAACTCCCTCCATAAGTTTTCTATGGGCTAGGCCACTCCATGACCTTAATGTGCTTCTTTTTGAGCCACTCCTTTGTTGCCTTGGCTGTATGTTTTGGGTCATTGTCTTGCTGGAAGACCCAGCCATGACCCATTTTTAATGTCCTGGTGGAGGGAAGGAGGTTGTCACTCAGGATTTTACGGTACATGGCTCCATCCATTCTCCCATTGATGCGGTGAAGTAGTCCTGTGCCCTTAGCAGAGAAACGCCTCCAAAACATAATGTTTCCACCTCCATGCTTGACAGTGGGGACGGTGTTCTTTGGGTCATAGGCAGCATTTCTCTTCCTCCAAACACGGAGAGTTGAGTTAATGCCAAAGAGCTCAATTTTTGTCTCATCTGACCCCAACACCTTCTCCCAATCACTCACAGAATCATCCAGGTGTTCATTGACAAACTTCAGACGGGCCTGCACATGCGCCTTCTGGAGCAGGGGGACCTTGCGGGTACTGCAGGATTTTAAACCATTACGGCGTAATGTGTTACCAATGGTTTTCCTGGTGACTGTGATTCCAGATGCCTTGAGATCATTAGCAAGTTCCCCCCGTGTAGTTTTATCATGATCAAGGATACCCCATGAGGTGAGATTTTGCATGGTGCCCCAGATCGATGTCATTTTGTATTTCTTCCATTTTCTTACTATTGCACCAACAGTTGCCTCCTTCTCACCCAGCGTCTTACTTATGGTTTTGTAGCCCATTCCAGCTTTGTGCAGGTCTATGGTCTTGTCCCTGACATCCTTAGAAAGCTCTTTGGTCTTGCCCATGTTGTAGAGGTTAGAGTCTGACTGATTAATTGAGTCTGTGGTCAGAAGTCTTTTATACTATTTACTATTTAAGACAGCTGTCTTTAATGTAGGTAACGAGTTGATTAGGAGTCTAACTGGTCTGTAGGAGCCATAACTCTTATTGGTTGGTAGGGGATCAAATACTTATTTCTCTCTGCAAAATGCAAATAAATCTATATAATTTATAAAATGTTATTTTCTGGATTTTATATCTGTGTTAAAATTAACCAACCCTTAAAATTGACTGTTTATGTCTTTGTCAGTAGGCAAACTTACACAATCAGCAAGGGATCAAATATTTCCCTCACTGTATGCAGAAATAAACAGAAGATAGGAATATGGTTACACTTTAAGGACAACCTGTAGGTATGGTCCTCACACTGCTTCATGTTGGCGTCACCTCCTTCTTGTGTGGACCTGTTGGATCATTGTTCAGGGTGTTCTTCCTTGTGGACATGATTAACCAGACTAACAGCTTAGTTATTGAAAGTGTTTAATAAAGATACCAATGCTATACCCAACAACCATGACCTGTCCATTTGGTTACTATGGAATTTACATGTCTAGTTTATTGAGCTCATATCTTCAGTTCACTAGGCATCTCCTCCCCGGCCAGGCCTTGCAGCAGATTGTTTACTGCCAGTACAGCCATGGTGTTCCTTGTACTGTAAGTGGCGCTTCCGATGTGGGGTAAGATAACTGAAAGCATAAAAAGAAAACTGCTTATTTATTGCTGAGGATTTCAGAATTATTTAAAATATCCTTTTATTATCTAGATGACGACCTGTGAATGCTATAAATGTCCAGGCGGAGTGTATGCCTATATACTGATCGAGCAGCTGCAGAGAGAGCAGCCAGCTGTTAGGGTATGTACACACAGCTTCTGTGGTTGCTGATTTTTCAGTGCCCAAAACAGCATAAAAAACCTTGCCTGAAACGCGCTTCTTCAGAGAAGGTTGTAGATGCGTTTCTCAGCGCATTTTTAGATTAGGTTTTGGGCCCGGTTTTCACCCATACAACTTAATAGCAAGGGCAAAAACCATGCCAAAAAAACACTCCAAAAACGCGCCGAGCTTTTGAAGCTTTCCATTGAATCCTGTGGGGATTTTCAGCAATGAAAACGCTTGAAGAATTGACACGACACTTTTTTCAGCACCCAAAACAGCTTCCAAAGAAGCGCCTAATACGCACGTAAAAACCTCATCATGTCTGAACTACAGCGCTGTTTTACATAGGAAACAAGCAAAATGATCTGGGGGGATTTTGGAGGCTTTTTTGATGCTGTTTTGGGAGAGGAAATGTTCCAAAAAACAGTGTCAAAATCAGCTGGGTGAATATACCTTTAGCGGCAGCCGGGCTCGCCACTTTGAAGGCAGCAACTGTCCCTGCATTCCCAATCATTGTATCTGCAGCTAATGAGCACCACTATACAGAGGCACCCAGCAGTCAGGTGAACAGCAGGGGGGTGGTAACTGCATGAGCTGCTGCTTATCAGACCATGTTAAGCTCTGCAGTTAGGACGGGGCTGCATTTTCCTTGTAACTGGTAATGTATCGGCAATAAAGAGGTGATCTAAAAATGCCCCCGTAAGGTGTTTTGCTGATTGTATAGGGGCACGATATGTATAACAAAAAAAAAACACAAAAGAATAAAATCTAATATAGATATAGCAACCCAAACCCCAACGAACCTAAAAACCAAATTCTCTATATATCTTTCAAATATATATATATATATATATTTGAAAGATATATAGAGAATATATATCGTAGAAGAGTAACACAATTACACTTTTCCTGCAAAAGAAAAATAAATAAATAATTATTAGCCTTATGTAGAACAGAAAAAAGATGAAAATATTCCTAGAATAAGGATATGTTCACACGGCTTAAATTGGCGCGCATTTCAGTGCACATTTCGGTGCGTACTGCGCTTTAGACACGGCGAAATGCGCGCTGCAAGTACGGTAATTCATAGCTTTCATAGAGAGCTATGGATTACGCGTCGCCCCCCCCCCCTCCCTCCTCTCCATTGTACACGCGGGGGGAGAATAGACTTGTCAATTGTTAGCGGAGATTACGCGCCGCAGACAATGCATGTCTATGGGGCCGGGAATTACGCACCGATCAGCACGTGGTTCCAAAACACCCGGCGTGTGAACATATCCTAACAGAGCATGAAAAAGCATAAAGCATTCAACCCTGCGTGTACTAACAAAAAATGTAAATGACCCTGTTCAGGAGGGAGGGGGTAAATGACCCTATCAGGAACTGGTTAAAGAAGACCTCTACTTACCGCCTCAATTTCACAACCAAAACTGGACCCCGACACCCAAATCTAGGTATACAGCAATAGGGAAGGTAATAAACAACCTGCATCTTCTCTCGGTACAGTCCTCGCTACTCTCCCCTCCAGCAGCTCAAAGATTCCCATGCTGCTTAAAGTGGTTGTCTCACTACAGGGATTGCTGCTTTTTATGATAAAGATCTTGCAAAAACAAATTACTTTTTAATATGTGTCCATAAACAGTGTCCTACCTATTCCTAGATATCCCCTCTTCTAGGGGCTGCATCAGCTCCTCAGGTCGCTATAGCTACAGACCTGTTTGATCTCTCCTGATAGGCTGCCAGCACTGTTTGCTATAGCTACAGACCTATTCGATCTCTCCTGATAGGCTGCCAGTGCTGGTCGCTATAGCTACAGACCTGGTGTCCTCAGCAGCTTAATACTGCAAAGCCATTAGTAGCCGGTAAAGCCAGTAAATTCAAAAATTAACCCCTTAACGACCGCGCACCGTCTTTTGACGGCGGCCGGTGCGGGTCGTTCGTCTGCAGCGACGTCTTTTGACGTCGCTGCAGACATCGGGGTTTGCGGCGCCACAGCTGCGCTAGGGATCGGGGCTGAACTACACAGCCCCGATCCCAGAGCATCTCCTGCAGGCATCGGGGAGCGGAGGAAACCTCCGCAACCCGGTGCTTTAACCCTTTGATTGCGGCGGTGCATTACCGCAGCGCAATCAAAGGGATCCCCTGCTCTGTCGGGTGATCGGAACGCCCGATGACCCGACAGAGCTCAGGGACCGGCTGCACAGTCAGCTCTGGGGACCTAGAGTGGCCCCAGAGCTGTCTGTGTAAAAAGACCAGTGATTAGATGCACTGTGTGCTGTCCTAATCACTGCCTGTGTCAGACTGACACAGATTAGCATGTATAGCATATATGAATATGCTAAAAACATTACTAAGTGTAAAAAAAAAAAAAAAAAAATGTTAAACAGTTTCTCCCTTCATGGGAGTCAAAAAAAAAGTACAAAAAAACCATAAAAAAGTGTAAAAAAAAAAAAAAAAAAAAAAAAAAAAAAAATATTTAATAAAAATAATTGTACATAAATTACACGCACAAAAAAAAACCTACACATATTTGGTATCCACACGACCGTAATAACCTGTAGAATTAATCTAACAAGTTATTAAGTGTGAAATGTGTAATGGTGTAAAAAAAAAATTAAAATAACAAAAAAAAATTTTGTAAAAAAATAAAAAAAAATACTGCAATTATTTATAAGTGTACTTAAACTATTCCCTTATAAAGTACAACTTGTCTCGAATAAAACGAGGCCTCATCCAACTGCGTCATTGAAAAAATAAAAAACTTACAACTGTTTAAACGCAAGGAGGCCAAAACTAAAAAAATGTTCTGGTCATTAACTACTTTTCAGGCGTTCGGCTTAAGGGGTTAAACTGAGAAAACAGGACAGAGGTAAGACGAATTGATGTAGTGAGACAACCCCCTTTAAGACTCGGCAAGGAAATTAACAAAACGTCCTTGCAATGTGATCTGGATTTTTGCAGTCGTTCAGAGGTCTGCGAGAGGTCTGCAAATTCTGATTTACGGTTCCAAGATATTAAAAAAAAAAAAATCTCTTACCGCAGTTCTTGAGGCCGAGCAGCGGGTGGTTTGTGGGCAGTGGTTCGGGAGTAGTTACATCTAAACCAGCAGCTGCAATCTGCCCAGTGACCAGAGCCTGGTACAGGTCGTCTTGGTTTACAGCAGAGCCTCTGAAAGGGTTGTCCACAAAGCATGAGCACATTCATGGTGGAGAGCATCACAATATACTAACGGGAACATTTTCAGAATTAGGCAGATACAGGACTTGGGTGCTTGTTTGATATCCATTTAAAATGCAGGATTATGTCGCAGCACAGCCTCCCCCCAAAATCCTCCACAATTATCAGCCAAAGGAAATCGGTCATCATGTGAGGTCAACCATGGTGCAGCGTGCACAGCCGAGTAGAATAAGTAATGTGGCTGCCGGGTCACCAATGATCATTGGGGGTCTGACCAGCTGGACCGATCATGTCCCTATATGTCTTTGGAGAAGGCTTGGTACAACTCACACCGCACTTCTTAACCCTTTATTGACATTTAAAGGGAATATATTATCAGAAAATTACCTACTGTTTAAGTCATGTTTTTATGTTAACCACATTTGTTAAGAAATTTTTGGTCATATTTTTTAATTTTCCTTATCACTATCAATTTAAAAAAAAATCCTGAAAACTGACAGTTTTCACTTTGGTCGGGGGGGGAGGGAGGAGGATGTAGAGGGTGTGTACATGATTGCTGCGAAATCTAAGGCTATGTTCACACTGCTTAAAGCAGGACGTAATTCGGTCCGTAATTTAGCGCCGGAGTGCGCCAATTACGGGCTGAATCCGTCCTGGTAACTACGGGAATCCACAGTTCTCATAGAGAACTATGGATTACGTCTCCTCTCCCCGCCCGGCGAATATGCCGAGGGGGGAGATAATTGACATGTCACTTTCTAGCGGCGTATACGCGCCGCTAGCAATGATTGGCTATAGGCCGGCGAAGCGCCGGCCCCCTGCTCCTGCCCCCGGCCACACGCAGTTAAGCCGTGTGAACATAGCCTAAAAGGTTAAAAATCCAGGAATTGTCTTGGATTTTGGATGCTAGCAGCAGGGCCCAACTGTAATAATCCCCCACTTCTGGTCACGTATAGAACAGGGTCAGTGAGTAAGTCCGCTTTATACTCCCAGGATTATGATGTATCAGTATATTAAAAGGAGTCTATCCGCAATATATATATTTTTACTAATTAAAATCAGATACTAATATATGTTTTTTCTCAGCTGTTTTTATTTTCTGATTGTATTTTTATTTTTGTGGTCTACATCGATTATGGGGGCAGCCATTGTGTCTGAGCTGCTTTTAACAGCATTTAGAGAGATGCTTTACAGCAACTTCATGGACATAGGAGCCTGTGAACAGGAAAAGACCCATTGACTTCTATAGGAGATTTTTCTAGGCTCTGTGACCTGGGAAGAAGTCCGTGTGCAGGGAGGGGAGAGGGGGAGCTGTGACATCTCCTATTGTGACCGGTGGATCCTGTGTTATCTATACACGTTGGTGTCACCTTTCAGTGTAATCCTGCCTGTGCTGAGAATGTGGTGACTGCAGAGAAGTTTTCTCTTTAGAACAGGCAGTCTCAGGCTATTATCAGGCCTAGTGGCCAAAATGAAAACTGCAGGATCTGTTTTAGAAAATATTGTTATATGGAATTTTTTTTAAAAAAAAATACAACCAAGAATTCTGGAAAAAAAATGGTCATTTTTTGATGCCCATTCATTTAACAGCCAAAAGGTGTTGACCTGCCAATTCCTTTGGCCTCAAATCAAGCAAACTAAAATCACGGGTACAGTGTCGTATCACTGCCGCGCTCCACATTCCTTCCTTTAAAAGGATGTTTCCTATGAGACATTTATGGTATATTGATAGGACATGCAATAAATGGCTGGTAGACGGAGATTCTGCTTCTGGGACCAGTATCCTATCTTGAAAATGGGTTTCTAAAAGTCTCTTTGCACAATAGAGAGGTGTTTGGACTTGTGCAGTAAACTCCATTCTGTTCTATGAGAGTTCCAAGTACATCCGATACACCACTTGGCTGTACTCGGAACACCCATAGGACAGAATAGAAAGTACCACACAAGTGCAACATCCTCTCCCTTATGCATGAAAGCTTCTAGGGGCCTGTTCTCAAGACCCCCAGCTATCAACCACGTATAGCATGTTCTATCAACACGTATCAAATGTCAGAGATGGGAACAGCCCTTCAATGCAAATCCTGACTCACCAACCCCATGATGGCTTCCAGCGTAGTTCACATGAAGGCACGTATTCTTCACAGTGTTGATAGAGGGGACTACACTAACTTACCGACTTATGTTAATGAAAACTGATGTCGCCTTCATTCTGCTGAAGAAATCCTTGTTGCACATCCCCTCCGTCTCTGGAGTTAAGGAGCAGGACACAATGACAAAATCCGATTCCTCCGTAAGTTTTTGACAAGACACTAAAAATATAAAAAACAAATCGATCCAGACAATAAATAGGCTTGAAAAATAGCGAAACACGGGAGTGTCGCAAATAAATAAAATTACCATATTCAGCGTTAACCTCTTCGGCACAGTCAGGTCGGGGCTGACGTCCTGTGTACAAGAACTTTTTCACTCCAAAAGGTTTCAGGCGTTGGGCAATAGCCCGTCCTGAGGAAGACAAGACAGATTTCTAGATGTTCCTCTACAGTTGCAAGAAAAAAAAAAAAAAGTAAGTGAACCCTTTAGCCAAGTCAGCATCACTCATCTGCCTACAACCGTTTCGGGGTTTTGCCCCTCATCAGTGCAGAGCAGAGTGTACTGGCTGGCTGGGTGGGAGGCAATGAGTGGCTCAGAAAGAGAAAATCTCTCCTTAGGGAGCGCAATGCTGGCTTGGCTAATATCCCTTTTGCCTTCTAAAGACTCAGTGGGTTAAAATCAAATTGAGGATTTGTTACATCCAATAGAGGGCACTTGAGCTTCTGAGCTCCTCTCCCATAATGCCTTGTGATATGCAGATGCTTCGTGGAGTGCAAAGAGCAATTTCGAATCTCCACACACGTATATGGCGCTCTCCCCAAGGAGAAATTTTCTGCTTTCAGATAAGGTAGCATAAACCATCTGACAAGTTCCTTTTTAGTAATGACTCTATGACCAATACGGGAACTGATGCTGAAACTCGCAGCATTAATATATACAACCTAAAAGAGGAAGAATTACCTATGCGGCCTAAACCGATGATTCCCACTGTGCTGTTAGACAGTCCATAGCCGCACATCCACATTGGAGACCATGATTTCCATCCTCCACTTTAAAGACAAAGCAGGATAGAATTAAAAGGATAAGACAGCAAATAAAGGTTATTCAAGGTTTAAAATTGAATTAAATTAAATATTATAGCTTTTAGCTTATGTTTTGTGTTTTTCAAGATCTCTGCTTGCAGTCAATATGAACTTTCATTATTTTCTTCCAGAGGATACACGTTTGTCACACAGGTGCATTACTATGTACAGTATATGATTACTGTACACACAAATACAGCTGTGGAAAAAATTAAGAGACCACTGCACAGTTTTCTAAAAATCAGCATCTCTACACGTCTGACGTCCATTCCAGTGCCAGCTGAATTCCAACCAAAGAACTGCTTACATTTTTGTGCCAGGAGTGGCATAAGCTCACCCAAAAGCAGTGTGAAAGACTGGTGGAAAGCAGCCAAGACGCATGAAAGCTGGGATTAAAAATCATGGTTATTCCACCAAATATTGATTTCTGAACTCTTCCTGACATTCGTCTTATTGTTTCTAAATAAATATGAACTTGTTTTCTTTGCATTATTTGAGGTCTGACAGCGCTGCTGCCGCTTTATTATTTTGAAGATTTCTCATTTTCTGCAAATAAATACAAAATTTCTTGCTTTGAATTTCGAAGACTTGTTGTCAGTAGTTTATATAATAAAATAACAATGCACATTTTTCTCAAAAGATTTACCACTGAAGAGAAAAATCAGAGAAACTGAAAATCTGGCAGTGGTCTCTTAATTTTTTGCATTTTGCAGTAGCGTGGCATACAGCTCTGGAAAAAATTATTTTTAAAAAAAGGCCCCTTTCACACTGCATTCATGGACCCCCCCCCAACCTAGATTGTGGTATCTGTTGGGATACTGTGAAAAATTCTGGCGGACGCAGAGAAGAGGCTTGTGATAAAACCATATAAACATACAGAGCAAACGTAGAACTAATTTACCTACGTTTCCACATTTACCGTACTTAGGAACTTTTGTGTTTTGGACACAACAGCATGGTGGACCCAGAACGGTCTTAAAGAATTATGGGCCCCTGGGCAGAGCACTGCAGTGGGGCCTGCCAAATACATGACATCACACTAGGCCATGCCTATAGCCACCCCCATATTATCACACCACTTATGTCTGGACACCGCCAGTCTGCAGCTTACAAGACTATTTGGCAGGGAGCCTTTGGCTCCCTTCTGCACCATGGTTTTTAACGGTTTGCACGTCCTAAAAATACACTGTTAAATAAGCAGGCCAACCCAGGGATCCAGGTTATGTTTCTTGTATTCCTGGGATCTACATACAACACTTGGGGCCTCTATAGTTGTGGGACCCCCGGGCAACTGTCTAGAGTGCCCAATGGAAAAGATGGCCCTGGGTGCACCATGTGTCCGATACATAAAGCGCATACGTTCATTATACAGGGCAGATGTAGTCCAATTCATACTATGTTTATCCTATAGAGCCCTTTGGCCCTGTCATGGTATCCATCGGGATACATTTTTTCACAGTATCCCAAAAAATGCCATAAACATATTGTAAATGGGGCCTAATACAAAATAAAAATTGGATATTGGTGGATACCAACCTGGATAATGCAAAATTTACTCTGGCAGCTGGGTCTATAGACGTGTTTGGTGTATGCACCGGGAGAGGCAATGCAATGTGAATGTAACCTATTAGTAAAGACTGCTCAATTAATCATAAAGCAGCATCAACAGCCATCTACTAGACAACATAGTGAAAACTAAGCTGTGCTCACCTCTTAACCTCCTGTATAGCTTCCGGCAGGCGGCGGCAGGTGGCGAGCAGTAAAGCGACGCTCAGTTCTGCTGTGGCCTCAGTTAGGACATCTGGAGTATAGCCCACCCTGATACCTCTGTAAGAGACACAAATCCGGCTTATATCACTGTTGCCCTATAACAAAAAAAATAAGTGGGCGTCTCAGCAGCCGGATACCAAGGGGTACACACAAAGAGGCACATACCGCTGCTTAATTTCATCCATGGCCAGGTGGTCAAAGCCGACAGACAATGTACTGATGACCTTGAGGTCCGGCCCTACACATTGGAATAGAATAGAATTAGGAGATGAGATTATGTAACAATTTCGTAGACTTTAAAGTTTAAATTTATGCAAATAAAATCCTCTCCAAATAGTCGCTGGAAAAACATTGTAAAATCCACTTTGTGTGAATGACACCACAGATTTTATATTGGCATCAATGAGAGGTGTACTAGAACTTTTTTGAAGCTTATTTAGGGGTGTATTTGGGTGCGAAAAATGCCCTAAAATAAGCGTAAAAAAAACTTGTGTGAACATACCCAATTAATATAACAAGTTATAGGGACCAGAATCTGAAAAAGGGTTAGATACATTTCTAGATGTAATAATATAACAAGTTAAGTGACCGGGATTCTGCAGAAGGTCTGAAGACATTTTAGATGTAATAATATAACAAGTTATAGTACCGGGATTCTGGAGAAGGGTCTGGATAATTTCTAGATGTAATAATATAACAGGTTATAGTGACTGGGATTCTGGAGAAGGGTCTGGATACATTTCCAGATTTTAATAATATAACAGGTTATATTTACTGGATTCTGGAGAAGGGTCCTGGATACATTTCTAGATGTAATAATATAACAGTTATAGTTGACTGGGATTCTGGAGAAGGGTCTGGATACATTCTAGATGTAATAATATAACAGGTTAAGTGACAGGGTTTCCCGGGAGAAGGTCTGGATACATTTCTAGATGTAAGGGATATAACAGGTTATAGTGACCGGGATTCCGGAGAAGGGTCCGGATACTTTTCTAGATGTAAATAATAGAACAAGTTATAGTGACCAGGATTCTGGAGAAGGGTTTTGGGAAAGACTTTTTCTAGATGTAATAATATAACAAGTTATAGTGACCGGGATTCTGGAGAAGGGTCGCTGATCCAGGGATTTATTCCGATTGCCAGATTGGAGTCGGGAATTTTTTCCCTAAAATGAGGACAATTGGCTTTTACCTCACGGGGGTTTTTGCCTTCCTCTGGATCCACACTTTAGCACAATGGGCTGAACTGGATGGACGTCTCTCTTTTTTGCCTTACAAACTATGTAACATTCAAGCCAGAAATATACTGTATATTCCATTTTTGCAAAACTTACCAGCCGCCTCCAAGACCTCTCGATCGATCTTGTCTGACAGAAGGCAAAGCAAGACATGCGCCCCCGCGACTCCTGTCAAAAGTTCTGCCCTTGGCACTGGATCCTCTGAATCCCACAGCTGGACTGTACAGCTACAAGGTAAGCAGGCTTCATATGAAAGGTGCTCAAATATCAGAATAATTTTGGTGGCCACCACAGTTATCCACTAACATGAGGGCTACTGACTGTTCTCTGATGGTTTATGGTCAGGAAAATAGAAATCCCAGCCTGTGTGTCTGATCCTATGGTTTGTTACATAGAGGCATCTCGCAGCCACTTATCTTCTCTCCAGTCATCTGACATAACAGATCATTGCCCAAAGAATTGGGCTCAGTGGCCGCCACCTTTTAGATCCTTTCTTTAAAGGATATCTTCACACATTGGATTTTCCTGATATGATAAAATCCAGTGAATCTACAATCCGCTCCCGTCTGTGTAGAAGTCAAACAAAGACTATATTTTGGCTGATTTTAACTTTTTTTTTTTTTTTTTTACTCGGATTAGCCCCATTTCAATGATCGACATCTCCGTTGTCCAATGCAGAATCAAATGAAATTTTAAAGCTCAAAAAAGAGTGATAGGAGTTTCTTTTTCAAATCCATCTGTACTGACACTGGCAGGTTTCCCATTTAAAACAAATGGAACCGGAACTGAGATCGGTTTTTGGATTTCACTTAAAAACCCAAATAAATGTGCACTTACCAAAACATCACCACCCCCAAGGGCCCAAAAGGGTTTGCATGGAACCACTCTAAGACAATAGGGAAACAAAATGAGAATGCCCCCAACCCAAACGGAAATGGATCCACCACCGAAAACAGGGAATAAAACTTCTTTATTTATAAAATCATTTAAAACCCAAAAAACGATAAGGCAATGCGATGCGTTTCGGTAGCACCCCCCTTAATCATGTCATGAAGAAAAAAGGGTAAAAGAGCAGCAAAAAACATTTAAAAACCCCGGGTCACCATTGATAAAAAAATTTTTTTTCTTTTAAATGAAGTAAAAAAAGAAAATCTGAACTTTTTATTTTTAACATAATTCAGAAAAATATAGATAAAGGGGGTTTTAATTTAAAAAAAAAATTTTAAAGATTCTATTAATTTTAAAAATTTTTGATTGGAAAATTATATCTTTTAAAAATTAATTGTATTTTTTAATTTAAATTTTAAAATTTACTATAGTTCCATAATTATCAAAAATTATTTTTCCTTTCCCCCTAAAAAGAAAACCCAAACTCCATTTTCGACTTTTCCGGCTCGGGACCACATTGGAAAAAGGCCCTCCCCGGGTCGGAGCAGAAATTGCCCCTTTGGTTTTTTTTCCCGACCCCACATTCATTTTTTTATTTGTCAAAATATTACGAGTTTTGGGGCGACGCCCCCGACCCAACCCGAAAGGGGCCAAACTGCTCTTTTTGGATGGGGCCAAAAACATAGCCCACAAGTGCCACAATGGCGCTTTTTTTTATCCCAAAAAAAAGGGTGAAAAACCCTTTAAAACCAAAATCCCTAAGTATTTTTAAATTTCCCCTGATTCCCCCCTGAAAACCCCACCCCCCCGAAAGAAAATACTTAGCGGGTTTTTGGGGAAGGCCCGCCTAATGAAAAGCCCAAACCCCAAAAAGTAAGACTTTAGCCCCCCCCCTGATTGACGCACTCCCGTGTGCCGGAGGGGAGCGCGCGGGACCGGAGAAAGCAGGAGGCGGCGCGGAGAGGGAGCAACGAGGGGCGGCGCGGCGGGGGAAAAAAGGGAAACACGGGGGGAGGGGGCGCGGCGGGGGAAAGACGGACAGCGAGGAGGCGCGCGGGTAAAGGGAGACGAGGGGGGCGGCGCGGGAGACGGAGCAGCGAGGGGGGGGGGCCGGGAGACGGACAGCGGGGAAGGGCGGCGCGGGAAAACGGACCACAAAAGGCCGGGCCGGGGAAAAGGACGGGGGAAACGAGGAGGCGGCGCGGGGGGAGGGAAAAGGGGAGGGGGCGCGGGAGACGGAGCAGCAGGAGGTCGGCGCGGGGACGGAGAGCAGGAGGGGGCCCCCGGGGCGGAGACGGGAGCAGCGGGGAAAGGGCGGTCCGGGGGGACGGAGCACCCGGGAGGCGGCGCGGGAGACGGTTTAAAGGGGGGGGGCCAGGAAATGTTTTTTTTTTCCTACAGCGGGCCCTAAAACCTGTCTACAGCCGGCCCAATACCTGCCAACACTGGCCCAAAAACCCTCCCTAAAACCCTTGGCCCTATACCGGCCCTATTAAAAACAAAACCCCCAAAGTAAGACATCTGGGCCCTTTTGGGGGTTAAAAAGAATGTAAAACCGCTGTCTTACTATCGGGGAAACACGGTTGTAACTATTCTCCCAAATCCAGCAATCCTCACGACTCATCAATAAAAAAAAAAAATTTTTTTTAAAATTTAGCCCTGTAACAAAAGTGACAAACCCAATAGTACACAAACCCGGCAATGCCACTTTCCAAGAATTAATTTAAATTTTTAAACCATGACTCTATTGTATGTCACGTTTTTATACACGCTAAAAGAAGAAAAGTTTTTAAAAAATGAATTTATTTTATAACTCTTGGGGATTGCTTTGGGTTTTTGGGGGAAATCCTTCCATGGTGTATAATAAAAAGTCAACCCCCTAAAATAAAAAGCGTTATTCTGAATAGCCTGCACTGCATTCAACAGCTATGGCGCAGCGCTCTGCCACCTCTCACCTACAGTAACACAATCCAGGTCCCTTTTTTTACAAATTTTAAAACCCGATAACGGGGGTGGGCGGATCTGGAAACCTTCGGCTAACTGTTGTAAAATTTCAAATTTAGAAAAGGGCCCAGGGGGCCACTTTCCCCCCAGCGGCGTGGGGGGTCACAAGACCAGGGGCTTTTTTACAAAGGGCAAAAAAAGTCCCTTGCACAAACTGGCAAACCACATGAGCCTTTTTCTGCAAACACGTCAGCACCCCAAAGGGCCCGGCACGCAGCAAGCCGTGGCCAGGAGAATTCCCGCCATGCAAGCCAAATTTGAACATAAAGGGGGTGCATTTTCATGTGGGTCCCAAAACCTTCAAACCCTCATGCCAACAAAAGCAACCTGCCCCAAGTAATACAGACATTACAGAGCAACTCAAGGGGCACAGGGCATTAGCAATGCACAAGACTCACTTTTCAGCCTTTGGGGGAGGGGCCCCCTGCCCTTTTGGGGCAACCTTTTACTGGACAAAAAAAACCCCCTTTTTACGCTGGGCTGCTCTCAAGTCACGAGACCAGGGAAGGGCCGGCCCCCCAAGGAGGACCAGAGGGCAGGGGGCACCCCGGGTCCCCAGCTGCCAAAACTTTGAATGGAGCGAAAAGTGCCATCTAGAGCTCACCACCCGGGAAAAGCAACCGGGGTGATTCCTTTCAATTCACTAAAGGGAATCTGTGCGAGAAATTTTTCCCCCATTTTTGAAATCACAGGACAAATAAGACCGTGGGTATTCTTCTCTAATAGATCCCAGACACAGAGACCGAGATCCGAAAAATTATTATTTTGATTCCCTCATTAATTTTTATTATAATTATTTTTTATTTTAAATTTTATCACAAATTTTCCTTTTTTACATTATTTTATTTCTTATTATTATTTTTCCCGGGTTTATTTTTTTAAATGCTGTAATTTTAAAATTAAAAATTATTAAAATATCTATTATTTTTCTTGACAAAGGCTCCAGGAGGGAGGGGAAACGGGGCGCTTTAAAGAGCATGGAGGGGAAAAAACCCAAACCCTTTATTTTTATTTCCTTTTTTGGGGTGCCCTGGGGTTTTTTTTTATATAATATATTATATAATATATATATATATATATAAAAATATATATATATAATATATATATAAAAAAAGTAAAATTATATATACCCCTCAAACCCCCACTTTAAATTTGGTACAAAACCCTGCTAGTAAACAGTTTGGGGCCCCCCCTTTTTCCTTTAAAAAAGCCTCAAATTCTTCTGGCAAAGATTTTCCAAAAAGGGGGTTGGGAATTTATGCTCCCAAATTTGGGGGAACCCAAGGGGCCCAAAGAGTGGGCCCAAAAAAATATTCCCCACAAACCCTGACACCACCACCCCACCCCAAACCCCTTTGATACAAGGCAGAAGGATCCATGCTTTCATGTTGTTTGGACCCCAAATTCTTTACCCCAAAACCAAACCAAAAGCCCCAGGGAGAAATCAGACTCATCCCGAACCCGGCCAAACGTTTTTTTTCCCAATTTTTCTACTGTCCCCAAAAACAAAGCTTTGGGCCAAATTGGGGGCCCCCAGTTTCCCGTTTTCTTAGCTGAAAAGGGGGTTTGGGACCCGGTGTGGTCTTTTTCCCGCTGCAGTACCCATTTCCTCAAAATTCGCCTTTCTGTGGGGTTTTTGAGATGCTCCTTTCTGCCTACCCTTTGGGGGGTTTTTAAAGGGGGGCCCAAATTTAGTCCCCCCCCCGTTTTCCCTTTTTATCAGCTCAAACCAGCTGTTTCCCTTTCCCCCCTTTGACCTCTGGCATCAACAAAGCATTTCCCCGCCCCCCAGGGGCCCCGCCGCTCACCTTGGGTTTTTTTTCTTTTTCGACCATTCTCTGAAACCCCAAAGAGAAAGGTTTTTTGCTGAAAAAACCCCCAGTCACAGTTTCGAAAAAACCGACCACCCTTTTTGGGCCCCCAAAAACCATGCCAAAGTTTTAAAACACCTCAAATCACCTTTCCTTTCCCCCCCTAAAGGGTGCCGGTTTGGGAAATGCAGGGGATTTTGTCTTGGACCTGTCTACATGCCTAAATCAAATGAGTTTGGGCCCCCATGTGATTTGGCCCGATTTTTGAAAAAAAGTGTTAACGAGATTTGGGCGGTGGGACCTAATTTAAAATTGGGGCCCCTTTAGTGTATTTAAATTTTATTATATATAATATATATATATATAAATATAAACAATATATATATAATATATTAAAATATATATTATTATAAAAAAAATTATAATATGTATGTATGTATATAATGTTTAGCAGTGATGTTGGCCCCCTGCCTCCATCCAACTCATAGATGACTCATAGATGAGGAGCTTAATTTTGGACGCACCATTTTTAAAGATTCCTAAGTAAAAAGGAAAAAGGAAAGAAACAGGACTAAACCAAAAAAGTCTCTGTAGGGAGGGTTTTCCCCCCTTCCTCTTCCCAAAAAGGGTTTCCCGTGTGTGATACGCATTTTGCTCCCCTAGCGAGTGCCCAAAAATCGGGCTAAAAAGTTGTCAGAGGCATATCCACAATTATTTTCTTGATTCATTTTTTTTTAAAGGATGTTTTTATAATATACAAACTAGGGGAGTAAAAAGTGGTCCCCCACATTGGGGTTCCCTGAATAAATTTACCGAGACGGGAACCTTACATCAGGGGAAAAACATGGGGTAAAAATTACAATTTAGAACCAGAGTAAAAAAAATAAATAACGGGCCCCAGCATCTCATACTGCAAATTTTTTTCTGAAAGGGGGGGGTCCCCTGTCCACAGCTTTAGACCCGCAGCTGGAGCATCTTTTGGGGGAAAAGGTCCCGGGCTCCCCCCGCTGACGGGGCCGTTGTCCCCCAAGGGTGGGAAAAACAAAAACCCTCGCGAATGTTTTTTTTTATTCTTACAAAATGGTATTGAAATGTTCCCCTGGATCTCCATTGCCTGGGTTTAGGGCCGGACATGGGGGAGGCGAAGGTAGGGAGCCACTTCATCCCAGGGAAAAAGGGGGCGCAAAGGGGGCATGGAGTTTTTGCCTAGGCACCAGAATAAAATTGTCCCAGTGGGGTTTCCCCTGTCGCCATCTGTTTTTTAGGACGTTATAAAATTATATAACCTAATAGGGGCCGTTGGCCCTCTTCAATGAAACTCTAAGGGGCGTAAAAGGGCCATCTAAACTGCTTAATTGGGCTCAAGCAATCAAAATCAGATTCAAAACTCATTTTTTTTTTTTTGTAAATTTTTTTGTTATTCCTATCATTACTTTATTCTAATTTTATTTTTACTACTATTTTTATGATTCTGTGCATTATCATTACATTTTTATTATTGTTTTTGTATTATTATTATATAATTTTCATTTCATTATTTTATTTTTTATTAATATTTTTTATCATTCATTTTATGACCATTTTTTTTTTTTTTTAAGATTATAAAACATTTTCAATATCCTTATTATTTCTATTTTTTTAAATTTTTTTAACGGGGGGACCCCAATTTTTTTTATTTTTTCTGGGAAAAATTTTTTATACTATTATTATTTACTAGATTATCATTTATTTCTATTTTATTTTGTATTATTTTCATTTCTGTTTTGAGGATTAGTTTAGTATTTGTTATTATTATTATTTTTAATTATTATTATCTTATTTTCATTTCTGTTTTTTGGATTAGTTTAGTATTTTTTTATTATTATTATTATTATTATTATTATTATTATTGTTATTATTATCTTATTATTTTCATTTCTGTTTTTGTATTATTATTCTTATTAACCTTTTTAAGTCAATGGACGAATGTCCTCTTTTTTTTTCCAATTATTAATTTTTTACTTTTCAATTTTAAAGCCTAAAAGACTGTGTTGGTACTATATGCATAAAAATTATCCTATACTGAAACGTGCACATGGACGGATGAATTGAGTGTATCAATAGTGCAGTAAGGCAAAAATATTCATTGCATTTTATTGTACAAGCACCGTAACAAAGACAGGAAAAAAAACTAAAAGATTTTCCTCTTAAATTTTTTTATTTTGTTAATTGGGGAAAAGACCAAAACAGGAAAAGGAAGGGGAAACAAACCCTCCAAACTTCAGGGGGGTAAAATTTTTAGTTTTTCTCCCGGTTCTGGTTTACCCCTTTTCTCCTTGGGTTTTAAAAAAAAAAAAAGACATCATTATAACTACATAAATTGTCTAATTTTGCATAAAAGCATAAAGTCGTTCAGTTTATTTACTGCATATAGAGCCACATGTATGCATATTCCTGGCTGGAGACCCCATTATTCTTTGTTAATTCAGTGGGAAAAAAATTTTGGGGGATTGGTTTCCACCTTTCCCGTCCGGGATCATGTTGTTTTTCTGCCAGCCCCTCCATTTGGCCCTTCCCAGTTTTTCCAAAGGGCAAATGGCAATTTTGGGGGAAGAAAGAAATAAAGAGAAAAGACGCCTTAAGAATGTGCATTGTAATGGAGGTCTATCAGCTCGATGTTGTCTATTATAGAGGGCAGAGGTTTTTGCACTCTGCATTGCAGTCAGTATCTACTGTATGATAGTATCACTGTACAGAGTAGAGCAAAGTAGTCAAAACATAAGTTCAGTGTTGGACTGGGGGGTCTGGGGCCCACAGGGGAAAATTTATCCGGGGGCCCACCCTCTGGACATTAAAAAAACCCAAACCGGCCCCCTCGGGGCATAAACGTGCCCAAAATTTTAAAACCCCCCATAATACAGTGTGCAAAAAAAGAAAATGTATTTGTTAGTTAAAAAAACAAGTGAGTCAAATAAACTTTCTATCTCACACAAAATTTAGGGCTTAAACATACGTAACACATGGGTTTAAATAGCTCCCTCCATATCCCCCTCCACCCCCCATCAAAAAACCCCCTCCACCCACATACAAAATCCCCCCCCACCCGCAAACCCAAAATCCCCCTCCACCCACATCAATTTTCCCCTCCACCCACATACAATATCCCCCTCCACCCCCAAACAAAAACCCCCACCACCCACATAACAAATCCCCACCCCCCACCCACATACAATATCCCCCTTCCCCCCACATACAATATCCCCCTCCACCCACAAACAATATCCCCCCCTCCACCCACATACAATATCCTCCCCCCACCCACAAAAACCCCCCCACCCACATACAATATCCCCTCCACCCACAACAATACCCCCTCCCCCACATACAAAACCCCCCCACCCCCAACAATATCCCCCTCCACCCACCAACAAAATCCCCCCCCCACCCCATACAATATCCCCCCACCACCCACATACAATATCCCCCCCACCCACATACAAAATCCCCACCACCCACAACAATATATCCCCCACCCACAAACAAAAAATCCCCTCCACCCACATACAATATCCCCCTCCACCCACATACAATACCCCCTCCACCCACAAACAATATCCCCTCCACCCCCCAATACAATTTTCCCCCCCACCCCACATACAATATCCTGCTCCACCCACAAAACAATATCCCCCCACCCACATACAATAACCCCTCCAACCCCCATACAAAACCCCCCCTCCACCCACATACAATTCCCCCCCACCCACATACAATATCCCTCCTCCCACCCACATACAATAAACCCCCCCAAACCCCCATACAATATCCTCCTCCACCCACATAATATCCCCCTCCCCCCCCACATACACTATCCCCCCCACCCAAAATACAATATCCCCCTCCACCCACAAACAATATCCCCCCCCCACTCACATACAATATCCCCCTTCCACCCACCCTACAAAATCCCCTTCCCCCCTAATAAAATATCCCCCCCCCACACACATAAAATTTTCCCCTGCACCCACATACAATATCCCCCTCCCCCCCCATTTCAATAACCCCCCCACCCACATAAAAATATCCACCCCACCACCCCAAATACAATATCCCCCCACCCACCCTTTCAAAATTTTCCCCTCCTCCACCCACATACAATATCCCCCCCCCCCCACATACAAAAACCCCCTCCACCCACAAACAATATCCCCCTCCACCCACATACAATAACTCCTCCACCCACATACAATATCCCTCTCCCCCCCTATACAAATCCCCCCCCCAAACCCCCTACAAATCCCCCTCCCCCCACATACAATTATCCCCCTCCACCCACCCTACAAATATCCCCCTCCAAACCCCATACACTATCCCCCCTCCACCCCCCATAAAAATATCCCCCTCCCCCACATACAATATCCCCCTCCACCCCCCATACAAAAACCCCCCCTCCACCCACCTACACAAACCCCCTCCACCCCAATACAATATCCCCCTCCACCCACATACAATATCCCCCTCCAAAAGTCCACATACAAAAACCCCCGCCACCCACATAAAAATTCCCCTCCCCCCCACATACAATATCCCCCTCCACCCACATACAATATCCCCCCCAACCCCCAAAAAAAATCCCCCCCCACCCCCTACAAAATCCCCCTCCACCCACAAAAACCCCTATCCCCTCCCCCAAAACACAATATTTCCCCCCCCCACCCAAAAAACAAAATTTCCCCCTCCACCCAAAAATACAATATCCCCCCTCCCCCCCCCACATACAATATCCCCTCCACCCACATACAATACCCCCGCCACCCACATTCCAAAAACCCCCTCCCACCCCCATACCAAAATCCCCCCACCAACATACAATATCCCCTCCACCCACAAACACTATCCCCCCCCCCCCCCACCCACATACAATATCCCCCTTTCCCCCCCATACAAATATTTCCCCCCCCAAACCCCCATACAATACCCCCTCCACCCCCCATCCATTTTTCCCCCTCCACCCACATAAAATATCCCCCTCCACCCCCAAACAATATCCCCCTCCACCCACATACAATAGCCCCTCCACCCACAACAATATCCCCTTTCCCCCAAAATTTCAATATCCCCTTTCCACCCACATACACTATCCCCCTCCCCCCACATACAATATCCCCCTCCACCCACAAAACAATATCCCCCCCACCCACAAAAAATATCCCCCTCTTCCCCCCACCCCCCAAACAAAATCCCCCCCCACCCCCAAAAAAAATAACCCCCCCCACCCACATAAAATATCCCCCTCCACCCACATACAATATCCCCACCACCCAAAAACAATAAACCCCCCCCCCCCACCAAAAAAAAACCCCGCCACCCACATAAAATATCCCCCCCACCCACATACAATATCCCACTCCACCCAAAATACAATAAACCCCCCCCGCCCACAAACAATAACCCCCTCCCCCCCACATACAATATCCCCCTCCCGCCCACCAAAAATAACCCCCTTTCCCCCCACATACAAAATCCCCTCCACCCACATACAAAATCCCCCTCCCCCCAATACAAAATCCCCTCCACCCACATACAAAAACCCCCCCCCCCCCCAAAAAATCTACCCCCCCCACCCACCTAACAATATCCCCCACCACCCACAAACAATAGCCCCCTCCAACCCCATCAATATCTTTCCCCCCCCCCAAATACCAAAATCCCCCTCCAAACCCACATTACAAAATCCCCCCCCCACCCACAAAACACTATCCCCCTCCAGCCCACATACAATACCCCCCCAAACCCCCATACAAATATCCCCCCTCCACCCACATACAAAATCCCCCCCCCCCACCCACATACAAAAATCCCCCTTTCCCCCCACATAAAAATAACCCCCTCCACCCACTACAATATCCCCCCCCACCCACAACAATAATTTTTCCCCCACCCACAACAATATCCTCCTCCACCCACATACAAAAATCCTCCCCCCCACCCACAAAACAATATCCCCTCCACCCAAAATAAAAATAACCCCCTCCACCCCCCAAAAACCATTAACCCCCACCACCCACATACAATATCCCCCCTCCCCCCCACATAAAAAATCCCCCCCACCCACATAAATATCCCCCTCCCCCACATTCAAAATCCCCCTCACCCCACATACAAATCTCCCCCTTTCCCCCCCACATACAAAAAAACCCCCCCCACGTCTCCCCCTTTGGTTTACGCACCCCCACCCCCTTTTAAAAAAAAACACCACAAAAAAATAAAAGTGTAACTCCTATCACAGGGCAGGCGTTCCCCTTCTTCTTTCAAACAGGGACACATGTACGCTGCCACAACCCGCACAGATTTTTAAACCCACAACACCGCCATAAATTTGGGGAAACCCCCAAAAAGGTCCGACCCCCAGGGTTTAGGTATAACCTAAAACACCGCCATATAGAGACCAAAATAGAGGTCGACCCTACTCAGGGATAAAACCCACAACACCCAAACCTAAAAGAAAAACCCCATAGAGGTCAACACCAGCTCAGGTATAACCTACAAAAACCACCATATAGAGACCCCCATAGAGGGCAGACACCAAACTCAAATTAAAACCCCCCAACACCACCCCTTAGAGACCACAAAAGAGGGCAGACACCACTCAGGTAAACCTACAACACCACCCCAAAAGAGACCAAAAAAAAAATAGAGGGGCCCGGAAAACCCCTTTTGGGATAACCTACAACAAACCCCCATAAAGAAAACCCCAGACAAACCCGCTCAGGTTTTAAAACCCACAACACCTCCATATAGAACCACAAAGAAGGGTTTGACCCCCATTTCAGGTATAAACCCCACAAAAACCGTCATATAAAAGACCAAAATAAAGGTCAGACAAAACCCGTTTTAGGTTTTAACCCACAACACCTCCATAAAAAGAGACCACCTAGAGGGCAACACCAGTTTTAGGTAAAAACCTACAACACCGCCATATAGAACCACAGACACCAGCTCAGGTATAAAACCCACAACAACCGCCCTATAGAGAAAAAACATAGTGGTCAGACAAACCCGGGTCAGGTCACCATCACATTAAAAAAATATAAAAAATAACCCCTGAAATAAAGGGCCCCAAACCGGGGGACTCTGATGAGTCGTTCCTTCCTTATGAGCCGTTTTTTATTTCCCCTTTTTTTCTGCCCTCCGTTTCCACACCCCATGATGACTTTCCCGGCCACAAAATCATCCCTGCAGAAATTACACACAAATAAACTTTAGAATCCTCAAATTTTCCCCGCACCTCTTTTAAAACCAATTTTTCCCCCCACTGAAAAAACAACCCCCCGGGGGTGGGAAGGGGGCCCCCGGGGACAAGCCTTTTAATTTTCCTAAAGGGTTGGAGGGTGGGGAGAGGCCCCAGGTTTAAATAATAAAGGGCCCCAATTTTTGGTAGGTAGGGGCCCCCGCTGGGTAATTTTTTGGAAAAGGGCCCGCCCCTGGGAGGCTGGTTTTGGGACCTACCCCCAAAGGGGGGTAGGGAAATAGCCCCCAGGTGGGTAAGCGGCCCCAATTTTGGAAAATAGATAGGGTACATTAAAGGTTTGGGGGACCCCCCCTTTTTTTTAGGCTAAGGTTTGGGGTTGGGGAAGTCCGGGGTTTGTTAGCTGTAAGGGGAGGTGGTTTCCCCCCTTAGGTAAGCTTTTAGGTTTTTAGGGTCCCCTTTTTAAAGGCGGAAACATTTAGGGGGCCCCCCCCTTTTAAGGGAAAATATAACAGGCAGGTTTTTGGGTCCCCCCTTTAGGTAGTATACAGACATTTTTGGGGGCTCCTTTAGGGACTAAACAGGCAATTAGGGGGGCTCCTTTTAAATAAATATACCTTTGGGGGGCTCCCCTTTGTAGTAACAGAAAAATTTGGGGTTTTCCTTTTTGGTAAATAAACAGGGAGTTTTAAAGGGCTCCTTTTGATTTGTATAAAAGGGATTAGGGGCCCCTTTTTTGGGGAGTATAAAAGGTATTTAGGGCATCCTTTTGGTATTTTGCAGGGAAATCCCGGGCCCCCCCCCTTTAAACTATGGTAGGTAGTCAGAAAACCCCCTTTGTATTTTTGGGGAGCCCAGGGCCCCCCCCTTTTGTAAACCCGGGCCCCCCAAAAGATAGCCAGGCCCCCCGGAAAGGGAAATCAGGGACCACCCTGTAGGGATCCCGGGGGCCCCCCTTTTTAAAAGAAGGCCCCTCTGTAGGTAACCAGGGACCCCCTTGTAGTCAGAGCCCCCCCTTGTAGGTAGCCCAAAACTCCCCTTTTTAGTCAGGGGCCCCCCGTAGGTATCAGGGCCCCCTTAGGGGTTGCCAGGGGCCCCCGTAGGTAGTCAGGGCCCCCCTGTAGGTAGTTCAGGGCCCCCTTTTTAAGGGGGGCCCCCCTATAGGTACCAGGGGCCCCCCTGTAGGTAGCCCGGGGCCCCCCCCTTTTAAATCAGGGGCCCCCTTTTTAGTCAGGGCCCCCTGTAGGTAAACCATGGGCCCCCCTTTTAAAACAGGGCCCCCCGTAGGGGAGTCAGGGCCCCCTTAAATTGGGAAGGGGGCCCCCCCGTAGAAAGCCAGGGCCCCCCAAATTTTAGTCAAAGGGGCCCTTTTAAAAGTGGGCCCGGGGCCCCCCCGTAGGTAGCCAGGGCCCCCCCTTTTTGTCAGGGCCCCCTTTGATTGCCAGGGCCCCCCCCCCTGTAGGTACCGGGCCCCCTTTGTAGCCAGGGCCTCCCCAAGGGAGCCAGGGGCCAAACCCCTTTTTACTAGCCCCGGGCCCCCCATGTAGGGGAGCCAGGGGCCCCCCCGAAAGGGAGTCAAAGGGCCCCCTTTTTTAGTCAAGGGGCCTCTCTATACTAGGCCCCGGGGCCCCCTTTTGGGAAATCAGGGCCCCCTTTGGGAGAGATGGCCCCCCATTGGGAAACCAGGGCCCCCCCCCAAAAGTAGCCAGGGGCCCCCCCTTTTAGTCCCCGGGCCCCCCATGTAGTTTTAGGGCCCCCCATTTTAGCCAGGGCCCCCCCTAGTAGTAGGGGTCCCCCTAGGGAGCCAGGCCCCCCCCTTGTAAACCAGGGCCCCCTAGTAAATCAAGGGGCCCCCCCAGTAGTAAGTCCCCTTAAGCCCGGGCCCCCCAAGTAGCCCCAAATCCCCCCCCCAAGTTTGCCAGGGCCCCCCCCCTTTTACCAGGTCCCCCCCTTTTTTGCCAGGCCCCCCCCAAAAAGCCAGGGCCCCCCCCAGTAGTCAGGGGGCCCCTTTTGGTACCAGGGCCCCCCTAAATAGCCAGGGTCCCACTAGTACCCCAAGGGGCCCACCCAGTAGCCAGGGCCGACCTAGGAAACCATGGGCCCCCCCTTTTTAGGGCCCGGGGCCCCCCCCGTAGCCCGGGCCACCTAGTAGCCCCCGGGCCCCCCCAAATACCAAGGGCCGACCTAGTAACCAGGGCCCCCCCCCAGTTTGCCAGGAACCCCCCCTTTGTAGCCAGGGCCCCCCTGTAAACCCGGGCCCCTGTGGGTATTTGAAAAAAAAAAAAAAAACAAAAAAACAGCCCCCTTAAACCCGGCCCGGGTCTCCCCTTTTCCCGGCCCCCCGTTTCCACTGCCCGCCGGGTCCTAAAAACGTCCCCCCTGGGCATAACGGCGCAGGGAAAAGACGGTTTACTTTCCCGCCGCCTACGTCCCGGGCCCTTTAAACCTTCAAAAGCGGTCGGCGGAGCGGGATCACTAGTGGGGGTTTTTGCTCACCTGCACCCGCGCAGGCCCCGGGAGTCAGGGGCTTTTTGGTTTCCGACTTTCCCGGGGCCGTTTTCTGGGGGGCTCGAACCAGTTCCCCCGGGGGTTTAGGGGGGCCGGGGTGCGCCCCTTTGGAAGCGACGGCACTGCTTTTCCGGGGGCCCGCCCGCGGGTCGGGGGGGGCCCCCCGGGGGGTTCAAACCCATCCCCCCCCTTGGGGCCCCGGGCCCGACCTGCATAAGTTAAAGGGGGTTTTCTCACTACAAGGATTGCTGTTTTTTTTTTAAAGATCTTGCAAAAACAAGTGACTTTGCAGTATATGTCCAAAACAGTGTCCTACCTATTCCTGAAACCCCCCCTCTTGTTGGGCTGGCTCGCTCCTCAGGTTGCTATAGCTAAAGCCCCCCTCCCCCCCCCCTAATCTCTCCTGAAGGCTGCCACACTGGTTTCTTAGCAACAGACCGTTTGATCTTCTGATGGGGCTCCCAGCAGGTTGCTATAGCTACAGACCGGGCTTTATGCACCCTGTAGAACCATAAACCGCCCCTAAATTAAAAATAAAACCAAAAAAAACAGGACTGATGTAAGATTAATCAATGTAGTGAGACAACCCCTTTAATAAGTAAAGATGTATTGGGAGTTAAAGGGTCTTCCCTCACGAATGCTGATGGCATAGTCATTAGGAGTTTCATAAAAAAAAGGATGCTTGGACCCTCAGCAGGGATCCCAATGGTTGGACACCTAATGGATAAGCTGTCAATGTATATGATGGAAAAAACTCCATCAATGATTATAAACTCTCATCTTATTATAGCGGGATTTCTCTAATGTGAAACAAAGTCTCAGTTTGGGGTGTGCCCCAATTAAATCTAAACACTTTAAGGTTGGGTTCCCGCGGCGTATAGCAGCGTGTACTGGGTGTACCGCTATATGCCTGCTGTTTAAGAAGTCTGGCCAGCACGTATTTCTAGAGGGCTCCAGCCCAACCCCATCCGCCCTCCCTTTCCCATTCCGCATTGTTTAACCCCTAAATATGGCCACGGAGTGTAAATCAATGAGGAAAACTGTGCCACGCACCGCTCCTCACTCTGATCGGGGCACCCGCAGTGAAATTGCGGGTTCCTAATCGCTTGACATGACAGCTGGAAGCTTTGTGAAGGCTTCCATGGCCGCCACGTTTTCTGTTTTACTACTTCCTGTCCCAGACCGGAAGTAGTAAAACCGCCATCTTTGTACACCCTAGTGCATTGTATTACAATGCATTAGGCTGTATAAACGATCGCGCCCCGGGGTGAGGCGCCCTAGAGGAGGTCTCAAAGTTAAAGTAAAAAAAAATGTTCTAAAGTGTAAAAAAAAATAAAAATATTTAAAAGTTCAAATCACCCCCCTTTTGCCATTTTACAAATAAAAAAAATAAAAAAATAAAAAAAGGGACACATATTTGGTACCCACCGCATCCGAAAAAGTCCGATCTATTTAAATATTAAATCTTTACCCGGGGTGGCACTGTCACCGTAAAAAAAAAAAAAATTTTCAAATCCCAAAAAATTGGTTTTTTTGGGTCATTTAACCCCTAAAAATTGGAAAATAAGTTTAATAAAAAAAGTGCATGCTTTTAAAAATGCTGCAAAAAAAAATGCACTTCACCCTGAAAAAAAATGCCGCCCCACTCACTTTGTAGTTTTATTTAGTCAAGAAATTTTATTGGTCGCAAAAAAATTGGCCCTCGGAAACAAATTTCGAAAAAAAAAAAAATTTTTTAAAAAAATTTTTTTAAGCTCCCCAAAAACATAATGGAAAACCATACATTTGGTATTGCGGGTTTATTTATAAACCTGTAAAATTTTACATTTGAGCACATCTTTTTTAAACCTAAGATTAAACATCGAAAAAAGCCAAAACATGGTGCAACTAAATTTTTTCCTTTTTTTTCCCCCATTTGGGAATTTTTTGGGCCCCGGTTTCCCCAAATATAAAACTATGGTCCAGTAAATTGACAACCATTAAAAGTCCCCCGCAAAAAAATAAAACCCCTTTCATATGTTTTTGTAGATGAAAAACAAAAAAAGTTATGGCCCGGGGGAAGGCGGGGAGGAAAAAAAATGTAAAAAAAATTTGGGCCCCTGGGGCTTTTTAAAGGGCTAAAAACAATAACTCCCTGGTAAAAGTTTGCTTTCACACGGTTCATTTTTGGCGGGTTTGTT
Organism: Phyllomedusa bahiana; assembly: GCA_025379985.1. Classification (NCBI taxonomy): domain Eukaryota; kingdom Metazoa; phylum Chordata; class Amphibia; order Anura; family Hylidae; genus Phyllomedusa; species Phyllomedusa bahiana. The sequence continues at coordinate 60,838 of JAODAL010012273.1, forward strand.
TTTCACACAGCCATTTTTTGGTTTTTTTTTAAATGCGCTCCTAATTAATCTGCCTTTATTACCAGCAAGCTTCTTTCAGTTATCTAAATTGTTCAGAAATGTTTTTTAAATTTAAATTTAACAATGCTGTGCCCTGAAGCCTTCCCTGTATTGCAAACACATTTTGGGGGCGACTTGTATGAACCCTCCCCGGGGTTCGGGGGGCACCTTTCCCGCCAGTTTTCCGGCGAAATCGGGCGCCCCCCTGGATTTATGTCGGGGGCCGGGGCGCCTCTTACATGCGGTGTAAAGTCCGCTGTTTTTTTCGTCAAGGGGTGGGGCGCAGTGGGGGGGACTTTTTTTGCAGTGCCGCGCGCCCCTTTAAGATTCGTCGCCCCCGGGGGGTATGCACTCATCCCAAGCGGGGAAAAAGTCCCCCGCGCCTCGAAAAATGTTGGGGCCAGTGCGGGGGAACTGGGGGCGCAAGGCGGTGGGGCGCCAAAGGGAATTGGGCCGGGTCCGAGGGGGGTGGCTCATACATGGGGGGAAAGGGGTTTCCGCCCCGCCAGGGTTTAGGGGGGGCAGTGGGGGAAACTTAGGGCAGTGCGGGATTGCCCCCTCACATGTTTTTCCGATTCGAAAAAAAGGGGGGGGGGGAAAAACAGCGAGAAATCTTTTTAAAGATGCCCCGTACGGGAGTGGGGAAAAAAAAAAATCGCCTTTAAAAAGGGGGGAAAACATTCTCAGAAAAAAACTCAAACCTCAAAAATAAAAAAAAAATTTAAAAAAAAAATCACTTTCCAATACCCCAAATTCAAGAATTAGGAAAATTTGGAAAAATTTCCGGGAAAATACATTTAAATTCAAATTTAAAAGCTATTCTCTTTGGGGCCCGGCGAAACCGGTCAATCAGAATAAAGCAAACCAGGGGACCTTTTAAACCCATGGAAAAACAAAATTGGGACCAAAAAAAAAATTCAAAGGCGGGCCCAATTCAAAATACAGTAAAAATGCAGAAATAGCTGATTGGCTGATTTTAGGGGGGGCCCTTGGCTATCTCGGCCAATCGGGAATAGGACGACAGGGACCCATTTTTATCCGGGGGAGAAGTATTGACCAATCAAATAGGAGGGGGACGAGCCCATTATAACCTAGGGGAAAATTTTTTGGGACCAATCAAAATCAAAGGGGGGGAAGTTCAAAATACAGTAAAAATGCAAAAAAAAGGGGCTGGGGGGTTTGGGAACTAGGGGGGTTTTTTGGCTATCCCCAAACCAATCAGAGCGCAAGCTACTTCTCCCCCTTGTGGGTCTAGGAGGAGGGGCACTTAAAAATTTCGGCTCTCAGCGCCGTGCGGTGGGTTTTAATAAAAAAATTTAATTTTTTTATTAGTTGTAAAATTTATTTTAAAAAAGAGCTGAAATTTTCTATAAAACTTTAAATCAATTCACCCGAAAAACGCGTTTGTCCCCGAGATCGGCGCTACATAAGGAATTGAAATTTTATGGGAAAATTTTGCCGGGGAAATACAGTAATTAAAAAATCTTTTTAACGCTTTTTCAAATTTGGTCGGCAAAAACCACCAAATGGGGGGAATGGGGGAGGGGGGAAACAAAGACCCAAAATATCCTATGCAAAAAAGTTTTAAACCAAAAATTCAAAAAAGGAGCGACAAAGACCCCTTTATATCCTATGGAGAAGTTTGGCCCAATCAAAATAGGAGGGGGACAGGGGCCCCAATTCCAAAACCAATGAAGGGTATTAAACCCAATCAAATAGGAGCGAAAAAAGACCCATTAAATCCTAGGGAAAATTTTTTGACCAATCGGGAAAAAAGGGGGGGGAAAAAATTTCCCCAAAATAAAAGTAAAAAGGCAGAAAAAGAGTGATTGGCTGAGCTAGGGGGGTTGGCTATCCCAGCCAATCAGGCGGAGCTACTTCTCCCCATTTTTATTCTATGGAAATGGGCCACTATGCAACTGGGCCCGCTCAGGCCGTGCGGCAATAGAGTATGAAAAAAGGGAAATAATTTTTTATTAAGTGAAAAACTTTAATCAGATAAAAGCTGAAACCTTTCTCTAAAAAATAAATCAGTTAAATCCCGAACAACGCTTTTTGTCCCCGAGAACGGCGCTACTTTTAGGGAAATTGAAAAATAGAGAGAATCGGGGAAATCCCAGAAATTTCAAAATTTTTTTTAAAACTCTTCTGTTTGGTCGGCAAAAAACCAGCCAATAAATAGGAGGGGAAAGGGTCCCTTTAAAATTTTCCTATGGAGGAGAATTGACCAATCAAAATAGGGGGCAAACCAGGGGCCCCATTATATCCTATGGGGGGAAATTTTTGCCCAATCAGAATAGGGGGAAAACAGGGGACCCATTCAAAACCCTATGGAAAATTTTGACCAATCATATTAAAAGGCGGGACTTTCCCAAAAATACAGAAAAAAGGGGCAGATACAGCTGTTTGGGGTTTAAGCCGGGGGGCCGTCCTCTTAGCCAATTAAGCGCAAAGCTACTTTCCATAGAGTTCATGGGGAAAAAAAAATCCCCAGCGAGCTCTTTTTTTGTGTTTGGGGTAATTTTAAAAAAAGAGGTGCGGTTTTTTGGCCCCAAGGGGAGGCGAGCGACGCTCCTATGGGTTTTCTAATGCAATCTAAAAATAAAACTGTACATGCCCCGAAAAAAAATTTTATAACCTACAGAAGTTGTCCCGTTGTTTATGAAAAATAAATTAAAAATTTTGGGGGGGTAACAAAAAAAAAAATTAATTAAATCAATAAAAATCTTGGTTATTTCTTTATTTTCGTTTTTCACCATACCCATTTAACCTTGGCTAACCCAAAATAAAGAAATTTAAAAATGATTTTATTGATTTTAAAATTTTTTTTTTTTACCCCCATTTTTTATTTTTCAAATTTTTTATAGACATCAGGGACAACTTCGTAGTTTTATCATTTGAAATTTTGGCCAAAGTAAAGTTTTTAAATTTTGATTTTGGGAAAATTTCAAAACCCATAGGACGTTTGCTTTGCCCCTCCCATTGGTCCAAAAAAGGCGGGCCTTTTTTTAAAAAATTTCCCCTACAGAGCTCGTCTAATTTTTTCCCCCCTAGAAACTATGAGGAAAAATAGCTCGCGCCCCTGATTGGCCTAAGTGGAAGAGTCCCCAAACTGTCCCCCTTTTATTTTATTGGTTTAAAAATTCACCATAGGTTTTAATGGGTTTTCTGTCGCAATATTTTTGATTGGGGCCCAGATAGCCAAGGCCCCCCCCTAGCTCAAACCAATTTAGCTCTTTTTTTAAAAATTTTTTTCTGTATTTTTTAACGTCCCCCCTTTGATTTGGTTGGTCAAAATTTCTCCATAGGATATAATGGGGGCTTTGTCGGGTCCCATTCTGATTGGGCCCCCCAGATAGCCAAGCCCCCTCTAGCTCAGGGAAAACAGTTCTTTTCCCGCATTTTTACTGTATTTTGAACTTTTCCCGCCTTTTTTTTGGTTTGGTCAAAAATTTCTCCATAAAATTTTAAAAGGGTCACTGTCGCTCCTTTTTCGGGTTGGCCGGGTTTTTTGCTGACCAATGAGAATAGCTTAAAAGAATTTGAATTAAATGGTTTTTTCCCGGCAATTTCCAATATCCGAATTCTTGATATTGCGCCCTTCTGGATTTTTTGAAAGGATTTTTTTTTTTTATTATTTTTAATTTTTTTTGGGGTTTAAATCTTTTTTGGGAATGTTTTTTTCCGGGCCCTTTTTAAAGCATTTTTTTGGAATCAAAAATCCCCGCTTTCCAAAGGGGCGGGAGCCGAAAATTTCTTTTGCGATCTTCTTTTATGTTTCCTTCATTTTCCGGTTTTTGCTTCACTTGCCCCGCCCCCCCGGGGCATTTAGACCCAAAAAAAACCATCGCTCGCGGAGGGTGGGCCCGGGGCTGCCCTTTCGGCGCTTTTTGCCGGGCTCGCCATCGTACATGCCTCGGAGTTTTTTTGGGGGTTTGGGCCCCGTCCCCCCCCGGAAAGCCTACAGCGCGCCCATTTGCCCCCCCCCCTTTAGCGGGGCGCAGTAAAGTGGCGAACCCCTGGCCTAACACCGGCATCCCCGCGTCCGAAACGGGGTTCGGGGGGGGGAAAAACGCAGTTTACGCCAGGGAAAAAAGGGCCCTAAAGCCCCCCCTTTATTTCATGGGCGCCCTAATTGATTTTCACTTTTTTCCAAAAAAATTTAGATTAAATTTAAAAAGCTTGGGTAATAAATGGGAGATTATTTTGGAGCGCAGGTTTTAAACCTTTCCCAAAAAATGGCTGGGGTGGGGCAGCCTAAGGGGGCTTATACACCCTTGGGAATTGTCACATTTTTGGAGCAGATTTTCTGTTGCAGTAATGCACGGCCTTTATCAGGCTGCTTTCACACGCAGGTGTGTTTTTTTGTGCAGGAATGTACAGCATTAATTGTTGTACATTTCTGCACATAAAACGCATCCAAAAAAACGCATCAAAAAAAGGGACCAAAAAAAGCGGGTGTGGGGAAAGCTCCTTTTTAAAAGGAAACCCCTTTTTCCAAAATTTCCTAAATTGTTTAGCAAAGTGTTGGTGCTAAAAGTCTTGCAAACTACAAACGCAATAATTGATTAATCACTTTGCAACACCTTTTTTAAAAAACCCTTTAGGGAAAATGGGAAAAAAATTTGCTGTTTTATTTAGGCAGGGAGCTACTCAACAGAAAAAAACTGCTCCAAAAAATGCCACAAGGGTTTTACACTGTTTTGAAAGCATCCTTAAAGGGGACTTTTTACACAGTGGGAGTTTTGGTGCATTTACTTTTTTTACTTCTAAATACTGCAAAAGAAAAAGCGCTTCAAACTGTATTCGTTTTTAAAAAACAAATAAGGCTATGTTCCCCAGGCTTTTTTAAAAAGGGGCGTATATCGCCCCCTTTTTTCGCGCCGTTTGCCCCTAAATACGGGGCGAGAACGTTTCCCCTTATTTTCAGTAAACCACGGTTCCAAAAAAAATATGGATTAAGCCTCCTCCCCCCCCCGCTCGTACCCAAAACAAGCTTGGAGAGGGAATTTACATTTTTTTTATTCATGGGTAACCGGGCCCCCGGGGAAAAATGAAATTTCTATTGGGGGCCGGGGGGAAAGCCGGGCCCCCCCCCCCCGACTCACGCCATAATTGGGGCAAAATCGTCCCCCCAATTATTCCGGTTTTTCTAGCCTAGGGTGCTTTCACACAGCGAGTTTTTTGGGGCTTTTTAAAAGGCTTTCCCCAATTTAAAATGCCTTTTTTATAAACAAGCTTTTTCGTTGGTCAAAACTGTTTGGAAAAGTGAGGGAAACAATTTTGTGGGGTTTGTATCCAATGATTTCAGAAAACCCCTTTAAATTTTATTTTCTTACTTGAAACACCTTTCTGAAATTTTAAACCAAAATGAAAGGGGGTTTTCTGGTTTTTAATGCAGTTTTTAATTTTTGGGGCACATTTAAAACCCGCACCAAAATGCACGTTTTGAAAGCTCCCTAAGGGGTGGGTTTGCATGCTTTCAGTTTTTAAAAAACGCAACAATTTTTTTCAAGCAATTCAAACAAAACATGTTTTATTTAATTAGCCCCAATTTTTTTTTGTGCTTTTTAATTTAACCCTGATTTTTTTTGTGTTCAAAATCAATTTAAATTACAAAAAAAACCCGATTTATTGGGATGGGGGTTTTTTTTAGTGTTTTTTTTTTTTCAAAAGTTGGTTAAAACCCTCAAATGGGAAAAAAAGCAAAAAAACACATAAAAAAAAAAACCCGGGAACACCCCTGAAAAATGCAAAATTTTTGGTGCATAACAAACAGCAATAGGGGTCTACAAGGAAAAAAATACTAGAAACTCCCTGAAAAAACAACACACTCACAGCAACTGAAAAAAATGCATCTGACTCCAAAAAAAAAAAAACGGTACAAAGAGCAAAAGCCACGTCTCTGTTCAAATTTGCCTTTTGTCCCCCCACCCAAAAATCGGCTCCTTCAGGTTTTTTTCAAAAAAAAAAAAAAAAAAAGCATATGAAAAGGGGGGTTTTAGGGGGGGTCACTTTGGGGGGCTACAGATTGCTAGCAAGCGGAAAAAGTTAAATAAAAACAATTTTTACCCAAAAAAAATGTGACCAGAAACTGATTGGCTATGGCTGTTCAGTTCTGGAAGCTGGAAAACCTTTTGGGTAATTTATGCCAACAATAAAAGTTTTATTTTTCTGGTATTTAGGAAACTATTCGTATAGGCCCCCATGATTTTCATTATACCCCCCCTTTTAAAAAAATTTTGGGGGCCCTTAAAAACCATTAGGAATCAAATGAAGAGGCGGTCTAACCCGTTTTCCCAAATGCACGTGGGGTGCCCGGGGTGCTTGGGCCCCAATAGTGGAGCTGATTCTTAGGGCTCATGAATAAGTTGAATTTAAAGGGACCCCCTAGTGGAGTTGGGGTTTTTGGGGCCACCCGTGGAGTTGAATTTTTGAGGGCCCAAAAAGTGGAGTTGATTTTTTGAGGCCCCCCCAGTGGAGGGTTTATTTTTGGGGCCCACCAATGGGTTGATTATTGGGGGGGCCCCCAATTTAAGGGAAATTTTTGGGGGGCCCCCAGTGGGCTGATTCTTGGGGGCACCCGAGGGGTTGATTTTTTGGGGCCCAAACCCGTGGGGTTTATTCTTTTGGGGCCAACCCGTGGGTTGATTCTTGGGGGGCACCAGAGGGGGGTTTTTTTTTTGGGGGCCCCCCATTGGGGGTTAGATTCTTTGGGGGTCACCCGTGGGGGGTTTATTCTTGGGGGACCAACAAAAATTTTAATTTTTTGGGGGCCCCCAGTGGATTAGATTTTTGGGGGGCCCACAGTGGAGTTGATTTTGGTTTCCCACAGTGGAGTTTTTCTGTTGCCCCAGTGGAGTTGCTTTTGGGGGGCCCTAGTGGAGTTGACTTTTGGGGGCCCACTAGTGGAGTTGATTTTGGGGCCCCTAGGGAGTTGACTTTGGGGCCCCCCAGTGAAGATGATTTTTGGCCCACCAGGGGAGTAAATTTTTGGGGGGCCCCACAGTGGGTTGTGTACGAAGCTGGAGTGGATCCGCTGGCCACCGAAAGCGATGGTGAAAGCCGTCCCGGGGGGCGGAGTCTAAGTAACCCCGGGTTTTCACCCAGAGCCCGCCGCAAAAGGGGAGGGACTTGCTGCGGGGGAGAACTAAAAGGTGCCCATGGGTGACTTGTTTGCGGTGGCACCCAAAGGGCAGGGGGTACAGAATGTGGACGTAGGCGAAGCGGGGACAGGCAGGAGGTCAGGAAGGGGGGGCAATGGTTGTGGTCAGGATTCAGGAGCAAAAGGTTCGGTCCCGGGAAAGTCAGGAAAAGGGGGCAGAAGAAGCTTTTCAAAAGGCTGAACGGACTAAAGATCCGGCAAAGGTGCCCCGGAAGGAAAGGGGGAAAATTTGGGCCCCCGCCACCCTTAAAAGGGCGTACGGGCCCCTTTAAATCCCGGGCCCCGGCGCGCGCACCCCTAAGGCGCGGGGCACGCGCAGGGGCCCGGGCCCAAGGGGGGGGGGGGGGGGGGGGGGGGGGGGGGGGGGGGGGGGGGGGGGGGGGGGGGGGGGGGGGACGGGAGGACTCGGGAGCGCGGAGGAAAGGGGGAACCGGGGACCGACCCGCGGGCCGGCAGGGACTGGGGGCCCCCGACGGGTGACAGCACGAGTGCGCCCGCACCCCGGGCGGGGGCTGCGGGACCCCCGTGACATTACCCCCCCTTGGCCCCCTCCCCCTTCTGGTTCGGAGGAAGGTAAACACGAGCCCGGGGTCCAGGATGTTCCCCTCGGCCCCCAAAGTCCTCCCCCGGACCAAAACCCCCCCCCAAATCAACCCAAAGAATTGCCTTTTACCCCTAAAAAACCCTCATAGCCAAATCTCTTTGACCCAAATATTTTGGAGGTACGGACTCGGGAGGGGGGAAAAACTTTTTGGAGAAGGGGTTCAACACGACAGGTTCAGGAGGGTACGTGAAAAAAATTTGGGGTCCCATGGTGGGTGGGAGTCGGAGTTATACGCTATGGATTAATGGCGGGTTTTAAAAGGGGGAACCGGGAAAAAGCCGGGGGCCCAAGCTTGTAAGGGGGTTTTTAAAACCTGACATTTTTGGGGGGACAGCCAGACTTTGTCCCCAGGGGAAAAAGGTTGGAGTGTCCCTCTTCCTGTCGCCGGGCCCTTTTTTCGGGCGGCAGCACGCTAAAAGGACTGCGGGCCCCCAGATCCCAGATGGGTCGTGGACAAGGCATCCACAGGGGGAACCTCGGGGGAGGAGGGCGAGGGGGGGGAGGGCAGAGGGGGAGGAGGGCAGAGGGAGAGGAGGGGGGGTGCCGACCGTATACAAAAAAAGGGAGACGCGCCCGAGGACCTGAAACTAGCGAATTGTATAAAATTCGGCCCAGGGTAGGGGGTCGGCCCAATCATCCTGGCGAGCAGAAACAAAAATGACGCAAGTAACTGCCGAATCTGGTTGACTCTCTTACCTGGCCAAATTGATTGCGGATGGTTTTGGAGAGAGTCTAAATTCACCGCAATGGGGAGCGGGGTGGTGCCCCGAACTTGGACCGAAATGCCCCCCCGATCAGAAACGAGTGCGGGAAGCCCTGCAGGCGGAAAAAGTGAATAAAGAAAAGGGAGGCAAGCGTTTGGGGGAAGGGAACCCGGGGGGAGTGGGATGAAGTGCGCATCTTAGAAAACCCATCCCTAATGACCAGATGCGGGGTTACCCGAAGAGGATGGAAGGTCGGGATGAAATCCATCGCCCTGGGACCTGGATAGGGCGTAGGGGGGCGCAGCGCCGAAGGGCCGTGGCGGGGCCCCTTTTTTTTCGGGCCAAGTTGCACAGGCATCCCGAAGTTTTTTAATATCTTTAGCCAGTCCTGGCCCCCAGTAAAACGAGGACAAATGGAAAGATTGGGCCCCGGATGTCCCGCCAACAAAGAGCGTTCCCCAATTCAGGATTTCTTGCGCACGTGGCCCCAACGTAGGTCTTGCCGGAGGTATCTGCGAAGGAGGAAGGTGCTGCTGGGATCAGGGGGTTCCGGGAAATATGATGTGTTGGGGCTGCGGCTCCTCTCGGTAACGTTTCGGATGCGCGAGTGAGAGCATCTGCCCTGGGGGTTGTTCTTCTCGGTGATGTGAGCGAAAATGGATCCGAAGTCAATCGTGGAAAAAAAAAAGAGACAGCGTGCTTGCGAGGGTTGAGCGCTGGGCCGACTGGAGGTACTGTAGATTTTTGTGTTCCGTAAATTACCTCAAAAGGATGCGAGCTCCTCCAGAAGATGCCGGCCACTCCTCCACGGCCATCGTGATAGAGAGTAATTCTCGGTCCACAATTGCATAGTTCCATCCTCTGCCGTACGAGAGGGTCTTGGAGAAGAAGCCGCAGGTAGATGGTTCTCCCTAAGATGGTGCGAATTTCTCAAAAATTCGGATTCGGTCACTTCGCCGAATTTTCCGACCAAAATTCGTTTCGGTCCGAATTACTCGGAACGGAATCACGTTAAAAAACAGCTATTCCAGGCTGCCCAGAGCCTGAAGGGTGCTGTAGAACGTTATGTGTGCCATGCTTAAATATGCAGAGGGAGCTTGGTTTGGTATTCATTACTATGTGTGTGTTTTAGTATGACCACGCACTGACTGCCGCCGCTCTTTGATCGCTTCACTGTAAAATGCCATGGGCACTTATTGGGGGCAAAAACTGACCAAAAACTGTAGCAGGAACGTAGCCTGAAGTCATGGCAGCAACAAGCTGGAAATAAACAACAAACTTGAGGTGCTCAGGTGGCAACATTAGTGACAGTGTGTGGAGGGCGGTGACGGCGGCACGCCACCAGAAGCCAGCTTGAGGTCAGGCAGTGGCAAATGAAATTCCGGGATGTGGCATAACAAGTACAGGCCGCAGAGTGGCACAATGGACACAGTGTGGAGGTCCACGGTAGGCAGCAGCATGAGGTCAGGCAGTGGCACAATGGGACAAAATCTGGAGCTGGCAAAAAAGGAGTAGTAGCCCAAAGAGTGTACAATGATCACAGTGTGGAGGGCACGGCAGGAGCAACAGCAGAGCATAAGGGCAGACAAGTGGCACAATGTCACAGTGTGGACGGCACGGCCGGCAGCAGCACACTCAGCAGCATGAGGTCAGACAGTGGCACAATGTCAAAATTGGAGGTGGAAAAAAACAAACAGGAGTAGGCCACAGTGTGAGGGCACGGCAGCAAGCCAACCGGACACGCAAGCATGAGGTCGACAGCAGTGGCACAATGACATCAGTGTGGAGGGACGACGGAGTCACAGAAGCAAGCATGAGGTCAGAGAGTAGGCACAAAGACATTTGCAGGTGGCAAAATGTATTACGGCCACAGAGCGGACAATGGTCTGAGAGCGCGAGGTCACGGCGGCAAGAGCATGAGGTCAGGGCAGTGGCAGAATGAATGAGAGTGGAGGTGATGACAGGCGAGCAACAGCATGAGGTCAGAGAGTGGCACAATGACATTCTGGAGGTGTGCAAAACGAGTTCCAGGCCGCAGAGTGGCACAAATGACACAGTGTGGATGTCACGGAAAGGCAACGAGCAGCAGCAGCATGAAGCACATTAGAGTGGGCACAATGACAGAGTGTTTGAGGTGGTGGCAATAATACCAGTCGTGGTAAAGCGGTGGTAGCCGATGGAGAAATCTATCAGCAGATGTGTTGGCATCAGGCGGGTGGCTGGCGCATCAGACATAGTGGCTGAGGCCAGGTTAGTTTGAACCAGACTGACGCCTAAGGCATTGGATGTGTGGAAATCCTTGGCCGATCAACGCCTGATTTCATCTTGACAAAGGTCAGTCGTTTCAACATTTCCCGTGGACAAGCGGTTTACTGGGGTAAACGATGGTACCCCGCCGCACTTGAACACACGCTCTGATTGCCACCACTACTGGCCGGGCAGGGACAGCTTCTCACTGCAACTCGGCATGTTGCGGCCACACATCCGAGTTTTTGGCTGCCCCAGTAGTCCAGCGGAATCTTCTATACTGGGGTTGGCAGGAGTGCTGTCCAGTAGGCCACAACCTGGTTGGTTACAGGGAATGATCCATGTTCTGCTGCTGCTGCTGCTGGTGACTGCCTCCTCACTAGCGCGGGGTTGAAAGGAAAGCTCTTCATTGTGACTCCAGACTAGAGTCTACTGCAGATGGGAGTGGTCATGCTCCTACCCCCCCACCTTCCCCAGCGCCGCGGCAGTAGTACGTGGAGCGCTGAGGAACCCCCCGGTCAGGACCTGTCAGAGGTGGGTCGACTGCCGCACAATAGGCAGGGCAACTGATTACGGTGGATTTCCCTATAGTTTTTGAAGTTTGGGCTTCCATCTCAATAGCTGGGAAAAAGGCCCTTTTGGAACGGTAGCGAGTGTCCGAAGTAGGGTGGAGAGCCAGGGGAAGTCATCCCTCTGCCGGGATTGCTGACTTATTCGGCTGTCACTAGCCAGGCAAATAAGCATGCTGCGGGGACATCTGCCAACAAGTGACTCCGAGGAGGCTCCTGCTCCATTTCCACTTGTATAATGCCACGGTTGCTTGGGAGTCAATCTGCTCGTTTCATCATCTCCATTCCAACCTCCTCCCGCTGCTCCTGCTCCTTCCTCTCTTGTCACCTGGGTAGAAAAAATCAAATCATTTCAACCTGACAATGCTTCTGCATCCAAATGTCCTCCTTCCTCATACTCCTCCATTTCAGGCCCCACAGGGACTCATGTGGCCACGTGATGTAGTCGCCACTTCTCCTAGTCCCCTGCACAGACAGATTTTTCAGCAATTGTTCAGGACATGATAGCAGTGAATGACGTTATTCATCCCGTAGTCATCGGCGACTGACACACAATACGTGGCCTCCCTCGGACATGGCCTCAACAAACGCAGGTTGGTGTCACGCATGAGCTGCCACTGGCTGACATCAATAAGTTACACAGGGGAGTAGTACTTCTGTCTGCCTGGATCATCAAAAAATTCGTTAATGGCCTTTCTTGTTCATACAGTCGGGTCCAACATGTGCAGGCTGGAATTCCAGCGGGGGAAACATCTGATATCAGAGTGTGTTGGGGGAGGCCGTTTCTGCCGCTGCAAATTCGGGAGGGTGTGTTCCTGGCTTTGTACGAATGGATATAAAGTGCATGCACAGTTTCCTGGCCATTTTCAGAATGTTACTGAAGGGCGGTGGAAGACTTCAGGAACCTTTTTACAACCAGATTGAACACGTGCGCCATGCAGGGCGCATGGACCATCCCTCCTCGGTGCAGCGCGGACACCATGTTCCTCCCAGTGTCCGTCACCATGGTTCCGATTTGCAGTTGGCGCGGTGGAAAGCCAAACATCGATTTCTTGCTGCATGACGCGGAGCAGTTCCTCCCCCTGTGTGACTTCGTTCGCCGAGGCAAGCTAGGTGTAGAACTGCGTGACACCGCTGTGCCCTACACATGTGGTATGATGGAGCAGTACTTGTGGAGGCTGAGAGTGGTGGTGGTGGTGGAGGAGGAGGAGGCGGGACCATTGGCGAAGGAGCAGCAGTTTGGACAACGTGGAGGAGGAAACAAGCGGCGTTCTCTGTCCAAGTTAGATGGTGTGCCTGGGCAAGAAGCACATTCACCCAGAGGGCCGGTTAGGGACATGTACTGGCCCTGGACCGTAGTACAGCTCAGACGTTCCGCGCTGCCGGTTGTACCTTGGAACAAAAAAAAAAAACCGATAAGCATCAAGGACTGACACCAACTTTCTGATTCGACATATTTATGAAGTGCTGGTACTGCTTTTTGGAAAAGAAATTACGGCTTGGAACTCTCCATCTAGGCTCGGCACAGCCATTAGTTCCTCTACAATGGTGCAGGACCACATTTGGAAAGGGAGGGACTGCAAGTAACAAACAACTTGGACAGGAGCACGGTCCAGCTGTGCACCATTAGGAATGGTTGGGAAGCATACTAGTTGGTTCTCTTTACAATCGCCTCTCTGAACGATGCTGGCGCCTATGAGTAGCGAGGTGCAGGTAGCATCTGGACCGGGCGGAGGATGTCATAGAGAAACAGCTGCCTTCTGCAGAGGGGTGGTGGAGCCTCTTGACTGGCTGAAATGGAATGCGTGCCATGGCCGCTGCTGCTGCTGCATCGGCAGGTTGGACCACCCATCTGTGCCACGGTTTCTCCCCAGGCCACCGGATGGTACGATGAATGTGTTGGGACGCAGGGCCGTTGTGCCAACGTTAGTACCTGGCCACGATTCACTTTATGCACACAGATACTACATATACCCATATTCGGATCCTCCGGTTCTGTTCTTAGCAAAGGGAACTGCCAACCGCCGAGTAGTGATGTTTACCTGCCAAACGCTCCGCCTGAGTGAATACTGCCGCCGCTGCCTCGCTTGGCCCTGTGCCGCACAGTCTTTGGACCTGCGAAGGGTTTTCTTACCCCGTGGCCGCTTGCCTCCCGGACTCACACTGCTGCTCTATCGTTGACTCACGGCCACACACCCCCACTTGTGGCTGCGCCGCTGCCTGACGCGCAAGCTGACGCCCTCCTTCTCCTGACGATGATGAGCCCCTTGCTTCACCCGGCTCCCAAGTGCGGTCGGCTACATTCATCATCTATTTGTGTTTCATCGTTCACTACTGTCCTCATCACCTGGTCTTGGTAAAGCCGAGGTATGACCTCTCACCACATGTCCTCCCATGCCACTCTCCACATCTATACTTTGCGCCTACTCAAGAAGCTGGGGATATTGCCCCATTTCTTCAGATGCAAGGGTAGCTGCTGGTGCTGCCCTCCTCAAATTGTTCATCCTCGCTATATACGTGGCGCTGAGCCCAGACCACATAGTAGGATCCCTGGCTGAGGAACTGGATGGACAGGGCGGGTGAGGACAGGTGAGGGCCGCTGAACCACGCTCCCAGGCCATGGCCAACTAAGTGTTGTGTCTGAGGTTCCACCGAATCTTGGCTGGGGTTGTCAGATGTCATCTGGGAGGAAGAGGATGACCTAGTAAACAATCAATGAACCATTGGGTTGCTGAACAACTCACGGCGCTAGATGACAGAGGCAGTTGTGGCCTCCCACCGAGTGGACACTGCAGCGACGTCCCCTTGCTGAGCTGCGGACATGGGGCCCGTTTCAGAAATGTATGTGCCACTATGCCTATCGCAGTTGCAGAGCCTGCCACCTCTCTGTCTGACTTATGTTTGTTCTAAAATGTACAGACACTGTTTGATCAAAAGCTATCTGTATATGATAAATTATAACCTGGTTTTTGACTCCAAATGGAAACCCAGGTAACAAGAAGCTTGGGGTAACCCATTGGAATCATAACATTGCGCTCCACAAATGGCCAGAAAAATTTAATTGTATGTGTCGTTTACAAGCACTGTGTGTTTTACTAAATGTAAAAGCACAAACAGGCTTAATTTAACCTTCGATTGTGAATTATGCTACAAGGAAAAATGTATGATATTTCGGTGTTGAAAAAAGACGGATTTATTTTTGTCAGCACAGCAGCAAAAAACAAAGCTTTAATTTACCCCTGGAGTTGTAAATATGCGCAATAGAAGTTGAGCCACCACAACTAGTAGCTTCTTGTAGCGTGTTACAATGGTGTAATTTTCTAGCCACACAAACAAGAGATTAAATTGTTAATTAACTTTTGCTTGTGAATTAGGCTACCAAAAAAAATATATGATAATTTGGCGTTTGAAAAAGACGGGTTTATTTTTGGTCAGCACAGCAGGCAAAAAACAACGCTTAATTAAACCCTGGCTGTAAATTGCGCAATAAGAATTGTGCACCACAAACTAGTAGCTTGTAGCGTATTACAATGGCGTATTTTTCTAGCAAACACACAAGAGATAAAAATTGTAATATAACCTTTGCTTGCGAATTAGGCTACCAAAAAAAAATATTATAATTGGTGTTGAAAAAGACGGTTTATTTTTGGTCAGCACACAAAAAAACAGCAAAACACAAGGCTTAAATAACCCCTGGATGTAAATTGCGCAATAGATTGAGCCACCACAAACTAGTAGCTTTGTAGGGTGTTTACAATGGCGTATTTTCTACGCCACACAACAAGATGATAAAATTGTATTAAAAAACTTTGCTTTGAATTAGGCTACCAAAAAAATATATATATTTGGCGTTGAAAAAGAAGTTTATTATTGTCAGCTCCCAGCAAAAACAACGCTTTAATTAACCCCCTGGATGTAAATTGCGCCTATAGAATTGAGCCACCACAAACTAGTAAGCTTTGGAGCGTGTTACAATGGCGTATTTTTCTACGCCACACAACAGAGATAAAATTGTAATTAAACCTTTGCTTGTGTATTAGGCTTCCAAAAAAAATTTATTAATATTTGGCGTTTGAAAAAGGGAGGTTTATTTTTTCAGCACAGCAGCAAAACAACGCTTAATTTAACCCCTTGATATGGTAAATTGCGCAATAGAATTTGAGCCACCACAAAACTAGTAGCTTTTTGTAGGCGTGTTACAATGGCGTAATTTCTCCGCCAACAACTAGAGATAAAATTGTAATCTAACATTTGCTTGTGGATTTAGCTACCAAAAAAAAAAATATATATTTGGCTGTGGAAAAAGTCGGGTTTTATTTTGTAAGCACAGCAGCGAAAAAACGCTTATTACACCCCTGGATGTAAATTGCGCAATAGAATTGGCCACCACAAACTTGTAGCTTTGTAGCGTGTTACAAATGGTGTATTTTCTACGCCACACAAAACAGAGATAAATTGTAATTAACCTTTGCTTGTGAATAGGTACCAAAAAAAAATATATAAATTTGGCGTTGAAAAGCGGTTTATTTTTGTCTGCACACCAGCAAAACAACGCTTAATTAAACCTGGATGTAAAATTGCGCAATAGTATTGAAGCCACACAAAAACTAGTAGTTGAGTAGCGTGTTACAATGGCGTATTTCTACGCCCCACAACAAGAGATAAAATTGTAATTAACCTTTGCTTGTGAATTAGGTACCAAAAAAAAAATATATATATTTGGCGTTGAAAAAGACGGTTTATTTTTGTGCAGCACACCACGCAAAACAACGCTTAATTAACACCTGATGTAAATTGCGCATTTGAATTGAGCCACCACCAAACTAGTCGCTTTGTAGCGGGTTACAATGGTGTATTTTCTACGCCAACAACAAGTAGAAAAAATTGTAATTAAACCTTTGCTTGTAGAAATTAGGCTACAAAAAAATATATATATTGGCGTTGAAAAAGACGGTTTATTTTTGTCAGAACACCAGCAAAACAAACGATTAATTAACCTGGATGTAAATTGCGCAATAGAATTGAGCCACCACAAACTAGTAGCTTTGTAGCGTGTTACAACGGAGTTTTTTTACCGCCACACAACAAGAGATAAAATTGTTGTAATTATCCTTGTTGCTTGTGAATTAGGCTACCAAAACAAAAATATATATATTTGGGGTTGAAAAAGACGGTTTATTTTTGGTCAGCACAGCAGCAAAACAACGCTTAATTAACCCATGGATGTAAAATTTGCGCAATAGAATTGAGCAGCCAAAAATGAAGTGGTATTTGATATTGTTAAAAACGCTGTTTCTTTAAATGAATACAACAGGAAACTGGCTTAGATCCCACTTGGATATTGAATGTATATGCAGCTGCAGTGGACGCACCAATGGATGTTCAGATTCCAATACCCAAATATCAGAAATAGAACATTCAGAGAACAGTCTCTGAGACAGATGGACACCCACTGAAATCGATGTGTAAAAATCTGTTCTTCAGAAGCGCTATACCCGCAGCAGCACCTTCCATGTCAGTTACAGTGAATGGGAGTGTGAACGCTCCCAGCCGGCTGCGCTCGGTCTTATATAGTGCGGTGAGTCACAGAAAATCCCGCCGGTCTATGATTGGCTTCATCCTCTGCACATGTCATGCAGGGCTATGCCCTTCTTCCTACCAGAGTGCTTCACCCTGGCCCCATGTTAAGCCATGTGCTCGCAGCCTTTTTATCAATTGAAAAGCACACTTAGTTCCCCGCGAATCACCCCAAAGTTCGATTTCGTTACGATACGAAGTTTTCCTGAAATTCTAAACGAATTCCACTTAGTTAGAAACGATTCGCAATCTCTAGTTTCTCCCCTTGGGACCTTTTGAGTTAAGGAAGCTCCGGCCCCCACCGAAAGAGGATCCACCCCCCCCCCCTTTCCAGAGAGAAGGCCTTCTCAGGATCGGGCGTGACAAAATAGTGCGGAAGCAAAGGCTGACTTCAAATCGAGAAGGCTTTTCGGCGCTTTGGTGGCCAACATTTGGGTTTAGCCTTTTCATTGGTGAGGAGCACATTGGTAAGCCACCAGTTAGAGAAGTGGGATATAAAAACTTGCCGATAATAATTGGCAAAGCCCAAATAACGTTTTGTAATGGAGAGAGTCCACACAGGTCGTGGCCATTGCAAGTTAGCAGACAGCTTAGTGGGATCCCTTTGCAGGCCTCGGTCGGAGACGATGTAACCGAGGAAAGGCAGGACTGGGCTTGGTGGAACACGACTTCTCTAATTTGGCGTGTGACAGGCGGTTGCTGCGAAGGCGTTGCAGGGACTAGGAGCTCGCACCTGTGATAGATGGGTCAGGAGGTCAGGGGAGAAAACCGGATGTCGTCAGATACACGATGACACACGTGTAGAGCAGGTCCTGAAAGATGTCGTTTACGAACTCTGAAAGAACCGCCGGGAGCATTGAACAGACGAATGAATTACTAAGAAGCTGCCACTCACGGTGGAGATCACCAGGGGCTTTCTCCCAGGACGGATCACCGGAAGGCGATAAGGGACACAAGGGTGGCATAATAAAGTTCCCAGGCGGATCCAGAAGTCAGAAAGGCGGGCACCGAAAGGCGAAGTCCGGAACCCGAATTTGAAACCTTCTAACCTCCATAGTAAGCATGGAGAGGAAGTGTTACACCCAGGGATGCCTCTGACCATAGCCAGGTGCCGGACAGTTTCCCTGCAGCTGTGGGCGAGCGGGCAACCATTGCGGAAGTGATCCGGGTGGCCACAGTAAAGGCACAATTTCTCTGCACGATGGCGGGAAGTCCTGTGTCGGGACAGATTGTGCCCGGTCCACCTGCATGGCGTTCTTCATGGTGGGAAGTTGAAAGCGGCAGCTGTGGTTTTGGTAAGACCGGGGCAGGCGAGGCAAAAGGCGTGGTCGGCGAGATCAAGTTCATGGCGTAGTTCCTCTTGTCGCTCGGCGAAGCGAACATCGATCGAGTGCTAGGTGGACCAGTTGCTTAGAGAGGACGGGTCTCTCTGGCGCTTAGGGAGTCCTTAAACTCTGGGACAGGCCCTTTTTAAAAGTGGCACATTAGAGCGGGCGTCAGTTCCAGGTCAGCTCCGACGCCAGGTCCGGAAAACGACTCTGCGTAGTCGCGACTGAGGAGTCAATCCCTGGCAAAGATTCAGTAGAGCGGTCTACGCGGGATGCATGTGCCGGCTAGCTTCAAAGACACTGCGGAAACTCTGAGAGGGAAAGCATGTAGGTCCGTCGTCACCGGATCGCCCCGGTCCCAGAGAGGGGGTGGCCCAGCTAGAGCCTTCCCGGACAGCAGGACTGACACGAAGGCCCAACCCCTTAGAAAAACGTCTCAGTGGGGAATTGACGGCCATCACACTCAAACGTGCATCGTAGCACGGGTAATAAATCAATGCCCACAGTTTGGAGTCCCCTTCCAAAAATTGTCGGGTAGTGGTAGGCGCAGCCTGAGATGTCAGGTGGCTGGCAGAAGGCGTCAGACCACATGGAGGCGGTTCGGCGGACTGTGGTTAGCCAGGAGCTGCTGCAGATGGCGGACAACTGATTAAGTTGCTGGGCTTGTTGCGCTAGTTGTTGTGGACTGCTGAAGCCTATCGCCGTGAGGTCCGGTTACCGGGCCAAAGGTACCTTGGAGGGATCCATTGCCGAATTCTTACTGTAAGCGAATGCTGGTAGTTGGTTCCGCTGGACCACCGCAAGCGATGGGTAAGCACGTAACAGGGGGCCGGAGTCTAAGTAGAACCGGTTTTCACCACGACGCCGCCAAAGCGGGATGGACTTGCTGCGGCGGAGAACTACCAGGTGCCCCACTGGCAGTGACTTGCTGTGCGGTGGCCAGCCAAGGCAGTGCGTGGTACAGAATCGTGAGGGAGTAGGCGAAGTCGGGGACAGGCAGGAGGTCAGGACAGGCGGCAATGGTTTCGTGGTCAGGATTCAGGACGCGAAAAGGTTTCGGTACACGGAAGTCAGGCAACGAGGCAGAAGAAGTTTCTCTAAAGGCTGAACGGCAATAAAATACGGCAAAGGTGAACCGGAAGGAAGGGGGTTAAATAGGGTCCACCTGCCAGCCTTACACCAATAATGGGCGTACTGGCCCTTTAAATCCCGAGAGTCCGGGCTGCGCGCGTCCTAAGGGCGCGGGCACGGCACGCCGGGCGGCCAGGAGGACGGGGACCTCGGGAGCGCAGGGAAGGTAAAGGGGGAAGCCGGGACCGACCAGCGGGACCGGAAGGTGACCGAGGGGAACCCGAGGTGTGACAGCACGGAGGTGCGCCGCAGCACGGGCGAGGCTGCGGGACCACCCGTGACAAGTTGATTCTTGGAGGCCCATCTACTGTACAAGACCTGCACATACCTGCTTGCTGTTCTGCCTCTCCTTCTCTGCCCTTTTCCCTAAAATCAGACCCAGCTCTGCTCCCTCTCAGTGGCCAACTATGCCCATGGGCTCCCCTGTGTACCAATACGAGCCTAATCATCAGGGCATCCGATCACCTGCACTTCTGTAACAGAGGATCCTATCTTAAAGACTGATGTGTGTCTAATTTCACGTTGTGGTTGAAAAAAAATGAAATTTTCAATACACTTTAGGCGATTTAGGAACGTACCACAGTTTTTGAGTTTGAAGAGCGGATGATCTGTAGGAAGCGGCTCAGGGACTGTTACATCAAGACCGGCAGCGGCAATCTGTTTGGACGCCAAAGCCTGGTAAAGGTCCTCTTGATTTACTACGGCGCCCCTGTGGGGTGAAGAGATAGTATTGCTCATTTAAAGTAATAAACAAATCGAATTGCAAGCAATAAGGCCGTGTTCACATGTGTGGTGAGCACTGCATGGAGGAACAATGTGCTGTTTGCTGTGATTTAGCATGTGTTGGGGAAAGTGCAGGTAAGGCTAGGAACACACTACATAAAGCGTGTATGCTGGGAAAACTCCTGACACAGATGCTAAACATATCTATAGGATTAAGTAGCCTGACGGAGGCCAAAAATGGGCTCTTTCTGCGGATTCCATTTGGCGGTTTCTTATTATTGCAAAGAGCAAAAAGGATAGAATTGCGCTATTCTATACATTGTACAAGGAATACATTGTATAGTTATACATATAGGTTACATTATATGTGTTTATTTTTACAATGGGATGTTATGGGTGACAGAAGCTATTTCGTGGCATCCATCAGAGGCCTCCGTTTTTTACATACAGCCTGAATGTTAAACGGAAGCCAGACACAAAGACATGTGGTATGCACCGCCCTTAAAGCAAGAAATAAATATGTGCGTCACCTATACTTGCTGCAAACTGTGGCCATTTTTAAGGCTTTGCCCAGTGTGAGGCTAAGGATACACCTGGACTTGTTGCATTAGGCCTTTTATTCAGAAACCAGAATCTTAACCAGCAGTTTTCCTATTACTCGATGGGAATTTCAATGTGTAAATTCCACAGCATTTACAATGGTTAAAAATCTGATCCAATGAGGTGAACAAAAAATCTGCACTGATTTTAAAGGGGTTTTCTCACTACAAAGATTAGCTTTTGATATGTAGGGAACGGTAAATGAAGACTTTTCTAAATACATTGTTCTTTTGATATTGCTTTGGTCAGAAGATAAAAAGAGATTTGATCTGCTCTGAGCGCACACAGGTTTCTCTGGTGACCATCTATATCTCTTCCTGACAGTACAGGGAGTGATGTCACTCCTGAGCACCAGAGCAGACTCTATGGGCCACATGTATGAAAACTGTCTAGGTTTAAAATTCACTTTCTTTCCATAGCAACCAATCAGTGCGCCCCTTTCATTTCATGTAGTGCTCTAGAAAAATGAGAGGGGAATTTTGATTGGTTGCTGTGGGCCTGCTTGGTTGCTATGGGAAACAATGTGATTTTTAGAACTAGGTCCAGTTTTCATTACTTGTGGCCTATATCTCTAACAAGATTAGCTTTTGTTTACAGATGAGCAATTGTTTTAACTTCTTAGAGCACTTGAGGCTTTGTTTACACATTTTACATCTGCACTTATGTCTTTGTAATGTCTCAGCTAGTTATAGAGGAACGTAATATGCTCATCTCTGCTGTAGAACCACCCACAGCCTGATGAGGCAGAGTGAGTGTAAAGCTGCCTGTGATTCTCTGAAACAGCATGGCGAGAAAGCGAATTTAAAAGGTAGGAATAGATGATAAGGCTGAGGCGCAGGCATGGTGTGGCCAGCATGTCACAGCCAATGGCCACAAAGATGCCAGCAAGCTCGTGCGGCCATTGGCTGTTGCATGGGAGATGTGCTTCTCAGTTACACCACTCCCGAGCCACAACCGCACTTTCAGTTCATACACTTACTCCACAACATGTCAATATATGTTACAGATATGCTGAAGAAGTATAGACGATTTTTATACTCTAGAAACGATGCACAAATGTGGATTTTCGATGCACTGACTTTTATTTTTCATTTTCTAAAATACACACTACAAATAATCAGCAGCAAATTTGTTAAAAATTTGCAAAAAAAAATCTCATGATTTAGTACAGATTTGTCATTGCACAAATACAGCAGTGGGAAATCTGCAGCATTTCCATCCTGGGTCAAAGGAAAAAAGTTCCTCCTTTTTAAAATTGCTCTGAAATCCCAGAGTCTAACAGTAGAAAAAAAAAGTATATGAG
This sequence comes from Phyllomedusa bahiana, assembly GCA_025379985.1. Lineage (NCBI taxonomy): Eukaryota > Metazoa > Chordata > Amphibia > Anura > Hylidae > Phyllomedusa > Phyllomedusa bahiana. Next base: position 82,828 of record JAODAL010012273.1, read on the forward strand.
ATATTTTTGTAGCTGGCGATACACCCAGATGTAGCCTGCGCCCAATGCAGGGTGCTGTGTATTAAGTCTACCAGCGCACATAACCCATGACCACTCCGTTACCTCTGATCTTTAGCATTACCTGCTTGTATTTATGAAGATAGCGTTGCTTTTCATGTTGGAAAACAGCTGTTTGTTGCAGATCCCCTGGGTTTCAGGTGTCAGTGCACAGCACACAAGAAGAAAATCAGACTGCCTGGCCAGGTCAAGCAATGAAACTATGAAAGTAACACAGTAGTAACTCAGCAGTGATAATAATCTATAGTTTAATTGCACATGTGCAGGTGCTCCAATATATATATATTATATTGAGAGAGAGAGAGAGAAGACGAGAAAGAGAAAAGGAGAGAGAGAGAGAAAGAAGAAAAGAAAGAAAGAAAGAAAGAAAGAAAGAAAGAAAGACAAAGAAAGAAACTACATTATATCAGAATCAGAAGGTTTGTAAAGGAATTAAATTATCATGAAAAATTATTTTTTGTAAAAAAAAATCTCTGTTGAGATTATTTTGCAGGGTTATTCCGGATATAACGGCAAAGGACCCAAATCCCAGGTCTGTCAATGAGGATATAGTGAGGGCAGTAGACTGAAAAGTCTATGATTTTTAGCAGCATAATTACACACCAAATGAACATTTCGGGGGTGACAGTATGAATGGGGATCGCCAGTTTTCTGCTGTACTTTGAGCCAAAAAGAATGTATGAACAGGTGCACTCCAAACTTTGGTGCATTAATCCCTCTGTAATGTACCAAAGACACTTTTTAATGCGCCAATGATTTGGGGTGTTCTGGGGGCGTTGCATCACATTTGTAAGATTAGAGACATTTATGATTCTTTGACACCAAATCTAGGCGCAAGAACAGAACGTTAGAACGCCAGTGACCAGGGGTTGAAAGGTGGGGGCGCAGAGCCGACTTGTGGTATTGGCTCTACACTGCCTGTAATGTAGACCCTGCAGAAGACAGACAGGGTAAAGGGTGGTGCCTGAGCCGACTTGTGGTATTGGCTCTACACTGCACCTGTATGTTGACCTGCAGAAAGAAACAGACCAGCGGTACAAGGGGTGGGTGCTGAGCCAGACTTGTGGTAATTGGCTCTATATGCCCTGTATTGTATGAACTGCAGAAGAACAGACCAGGGTAAGGTGTGTTGTGGTATCTTAGTGCTGAGCCAGGACTTGTGGTTATTGGCTTACATGCCCTGTATGTATGACCTGCAGAAGAACAGACCAGGGTAAGGTGGTGCCTGAGCAGACTTGTGGTCTTGGCTCCTACACTGCACCAGTATGTATGACCTGCAAGATGACAGACCTGGGTAAAGGGTTGGTGCCTGTGCCAGACTTGTGGTATTGGCTCTATACTGCCATGTAAGCTATGACTGCAGCAGAAGAACAGACCACGGGTAAATGGTGGTGCCTGACGCCAGACTTGTGGTATGTTCTATACACTGCCCTTGTATGTATGACCTGCAGAAGAACAGCCAGACCAGGGTAAAGGTGGTGCCTGGAGCCGTGACTTGTGGTATTGGCTCTACTCTCTGCCCTGTATGTATGGACCTGCAGAAGAAAAGCCATACCTTGGATAAAGGTGGTTGCATGAGCCAGACTTGTGATATTGCACCTCTACATGCTCCTGTATGTAGACCTGTTGAAGACAGCCAGGACAGGGTAAAGGTGGTGCCATGAGACCAGACTATTGTGGTATTGGCTCTACATGCATGTATGTATGGGACTGCAGAAGAACAGCCAAAACAGGGAAGGTGGTGGTCTGAGCCAGAATTGTGGTAATTGGCTCTACAACTGCCCTGTATGTAGACCTGCAGAAGAACAGAACCTGGGTAAAGGGTGGTGAATGAGCGACTTTTGGTATTGGCTATACACTGCCTGTATGTATGACCTGCAGAAGATCAGACCAGGGTTAAAGGTGGTGCTGAGCCAGAATGTGGTATTGGTTACCACTGCCCTGTATGTATGGACATTAAGAAGATAAACAGCAGACCAGGGTAAAGGTGGGCCTAGAGCCTGACTTGTGGTTTTAGCTCTACTCCTGCCCTGTATGTATGACATGCAGAAGAACAGTCCAGGGTAGGTAAGGTGGTGCACTGAGCAGACTGTGTATTGGCTTCTAACACTGCCCTGTTTGTATGACCTGGCAGAAGAAACAGCCAGGCCAGGGTTAAAGGTGGTGCCTGAGCCTGACTTGTGTATTGGTGCTCTACACTGCCTGTATGTGATGACCTGCAAAAGAAGAGCTTCATACATTCTGCCGTATTCTACCCTACCTTAAAGCTATTTAGAGCTGGCCTGTCAGCGCCAACGTTCATACATGTCGCCCTTCATGTAGTTTATTCAGCACATTAAGTAATAATCCATAGTGCAGGGAGAAAAAGTTACTGTGCCCCCCCATCATCACCCAACTTTTTGTCACTAACATGTAAAGTAATTTTAAAGGAGACCTTTATTTTATCAACATAGCACTTTATAAAGTTTACTTCGCCTAGTACACAGGGATTTAAGCACTACATAAAAAAGCAATGTAGTACTTATCAATGACATTCATTCATACTGTATACTATATGCTTAGTTTCAGCCTTGTGTCAGGCAAATTTACTATAGTGTTAAAATGCTTCAGAATTGGTTTTAGACACATTTATCATTTGCTGGAGATACCTTTTGTCGCTCATTTGAGAACAGGGCATGGCTCTATGGGAAGGGCTTTTCAGGGACTTAAAATACGAAAACCAGGGGCCCCCCAAAATTTTGGGCGATAAAATTTTAAATTTTGGCAAAGAAGGTAAAAGGGAAGTAGAAAACTTTAGGGATCCCAAAAATGCTGAAAAGCAAAAGCCGCTGTGTTTTAATTGGGCAGGACTCAGACTCCCCTTTAAATTTTTTATTTTATCTAAATTTAGAAAATCTGCCCCAGTTTTATCACTTCACCATTTTTCCGCATATCTTTTGTCCCAATTTCCTCTGGGGGGCGATATCATTGTATAGGAATTTCCCTGACCCCCAAAAGGTTTTTAAAAAGGGTTCAAAAGGGTTTCCCCCTGCAAGAAATAAACAGTGGAGGAAACAATGTTACTGGACTCCTGTGATCATATGTTAAAAGGTTTTTTAAACTAAAACTTTAAAGTTTTTAGCTTTTGGGGGACAGGAAACTGAAAAATTTTTTCTCAATACTTTGGGCCCTTTTGTTTTTACCTTCACCGTGAGATAAGGGGAATTTCATCTTTTTTTTTAAAAAGGGCAATTTTTTTTCACTCCTCAGAGCATTTGGGCTTTTTTTACGAAGATAAATTTTCCTGAAATTATTCTTTGTAATGTTTAGTTATAAAATACTAAAAAATTACTAATCATTTGCTATAGAACCACCCACAGCATGACAAGGCAGAGTGAGTGAAAAAAAACTGCCGGGAAAATTAGTGAAATCAGGGGAAAAAAACCCTCCTTTTAGTTTTATTCAAAGAAAAAGGAAAAGTATTTTAAAATGAAACCCAAATTTTGCAAAAGCTGAAAAATTGCCAATTTGAAGAGTATTTGCCGGGGGGGGGGGGGGAATTTGGTTTTGTGGTGCACAAGCATTATTTTAGCACTTAAAGGGGTTTTTGCCACATTAATTAGTTAAAAAATTTAACATAGACAGGTTCAAAATTTTGCTTTATTTTAGAGTGATTTTTCTTTGCTTGTGTACACAAGCTTCCCCCGGTTACTAAAAAACTTCTCCTTTTGCTCTAAAAAAAGGGTTTTAAAAAGGGTCTGGCCAAGTGGTGACATTACTCCCCCGCTTTTTTTATCAAACAAACACAGGAGGGTTTTTTATGTTTTTGGGTGGGCAAACTTTGGAGCTCTGTGGCCTTTTGTTTTACTGTTAAAAACCCCCCTGAAAAACACAGAGGTAGTGGGGTCCTCTTGGGTGCTGCAAAACATGGGGTAAAATCAGCCAAAGGGGGCGGGAAACTAAGTAGGTCCCCGGTTTTCACCAGACTCGCCGAAAGCGGGGTTTGGGCTTGCTGGGCGGGAGTTTTTTTTCCCGGTCGCTTCCATGGTAGGGTTGCTTGCGATGGCACCAAAGGGGAGGCGAGGTTACAGGGTTCGACAGGGGGTTCGTAGTCCGGGGGAAAGGGAGGAAAGGGCCCGGGCAGGCGGGAGGGTTGTGGGCGAGGGAAAATAGGCCCAAAAAGGTACGGTAACAAGGAAAATCAGGAAAAAGACTTTAGGAACCATTTCTCAAAAGGCAAAGGGCATAAAGATCCGGGGAGGTTTCGGAAGAGGCGGCCCTTAAAAAAGGGGGAGCGACCCCGGGAATAGCCCAAATTTTTCGGGGCGCTGGCCCCCTTTTAAAATTTTCACTTTCCGCTGGCGCGCGCCCTAGGGAGCGGGAACGTGCACGCCGGCAGAAAGAGACAGCAGCAGAAGGAGCGTGGCTGGGTAAGTGAGTCTCGGGACCGGCAGGGGAACGAGCGCGCCCCCGGGCCCCGGGGTGGGGACACGGCGCCGCTTTAGCCCGCGGGGCCGGATTTCGCCTGCACCCGGGGGGGGGGGGAAAAAGGGTGCAGCGGCCAATTTTGACACCCCCCATCAGTCATGCCCGTGAACCACCAAAAGCCCGAACAGAATTGGGGGGTGAAACGTAGGGAAACCCCCCACAGCCTGGGAAAAGGGAAAATTAGGGCCCGAAACTGTAGAACCACCCAAACCTGAACAGGAAGTGGTGGCCCGAAAATGTAGAACCCCCCACACCCTGAACGTAAGGGGGGGTCTTGAAGCTGTGAAAAACCCCACGCCTGAACAGAAGCGGGAGCCGAAGCTGAAAAACCCCCCAAAAAGCCTGCACAGGAAGGGGGAGTCTGAAGTGTAGAACCCCAACCTTTGCAAGGGAAAGGGGGGAGTCTGAAGCTGAGAACTCCCCACAGTGCAAAGGAAGAGGGACCCCAAAAGTGTAGAATGCCCACACCCTGAAGGAAGTGGGAGTGACGCTGTGAACCCCCCACACCCTGCAAGGAAGGGGGAGCCTAAATTTGTAGAACCGCCCAGCCTGACAGGAAGTGGGGCCTGAAGAGGCTGGAAAAAAGGAGGCTGGCGAAAGCTGATGGGAAAAGCCCTTTAAGTGTTCTGTACATTAGTGGTCCTAGGAGTGGAAACATATCCAGAGGTTTCCTTGGCAATCACTGCTATAACAAGTGAAATTTACTTTAAATGATGGATGAACAAAAAAATTGATTACTTGATTAGATCTGTGTTAGTCCACTTTAATTCCCAGCACTGAGCTTCAAATGGTGTTCCTATAAACGCTTGCTACGAGCTGACTGTCTCATGGAATGGGTAGGGTGGCACTTGCACCCATCCTCCTCATTCATTTCTATAGGAGTTCCGAATATACCAGACACACTCACTCGCATAAATTTGGATTTCCCACAGAAATGAAAAGGGAGGATAGGCACAAGCACCACCCTCCCCATTTTCTGAGATGGGGGTGTCGAGCTACACTTAAAAAAGAATAGAAACTCGCTAGTGGGAACACCCCTTTAATTTTAATAAACTAATGTTATTCCAACACAGCAGACACAGACTGTCCAAAAAAATATTTTGCAATTAATGTTGATGATGAAAAAAAAACAAGTCAAAAAAAACTTTTTTTTTGTGATTCTACCTTTCCCCCCAAACCAAAGGGTTTCCCAACAGTAGGGTAGAGGCCACTCCCGCACATCCATAGGGGTTTCCATGTGCCCCATCCCCCACTAAGTAAAATATCAAATGGAAGTTAGTGACCTCTAAAAACACTTCAGATAGACTCTAAGGGCGACATATATGTACGGGGCTGTGCCAGTATTGGCTTCCTTTTTGCCCAAAAATGGGGCACCCTGTTCGTTGATTTATAAAAAAGGTGCACTCCCAAATTTTGGGGCATTATACAGCGCCCGCAGCACTTTGTAATGGCCTGAGATCGGGGAGCATTCTGGAGGCAGCACACTACAACCGTACGAAGCTGCACATTTATAGCTTTAGTGCGGCAAATCCAAGCGTATTATGCTGGACAGGGGGCCTTTAAAATGGTTTACTTAGCCCGAAGTGTCGCTGTGTAGCTAGAAAATGCTTAAAACTATGACCCTTCAGTAGAAAAGGTTCATAAATTCGGTGCATTCTACGCTACTAATGCGTGCAAAAAAAAATGGCGTCTGGGCACCAAAATACATACATGTCGCCGTAAATGTAACAAAAATATAATGTAGTTATCGTTTCAGTTCAACATCAATTTCCCCACTAATTTCAGTTGTCATTACACTGCAATGATGTGTTGTTTGTTGCATGCAACATGAGCTACATTCTCTCACAAAAGTGAGTACATCACACACATTTGTATTATATCTTTTTATGTGACAACATTTCAGATCTGACACTTTGAAAAATGTAAAGTAGTCGTGTGCCTTGTAAAATAGTGAAAATTTTGGGTGCCCTAAAAAATATCCAACACAGCCATCAATGTTAAAACTGATAGTAAAAAAGTGAGTGACCCCTAAGTAAAACAATGGCAAATTTGCCCAAAGTTCAATATTTTGTGTGTCCACCTTATTTTCCCGACTGCCTTAACTCTCTTGGGCCCTGGGGGTCACTAGGTTTTCACAGGTTGCAGCCACTGGAATCCTCTTTTTCCCCTATGACGAATCATGGGGGTGGATGTTAGAGCCCTTGCCTCTCACCTTCTGCTTGAGGATGCCCAAGAGCCCATGGGGTTTTAGGTCGGGAGACCTGCTGGCAGTCCAGCCCTTACCTCTTTTTTCTTTGCAAGGCAGGGGTCATCTTGGATTTTTTGGGGTTTCTTTTCATGTTGGATACTCCCTTGGGGCCCAGAAGGGAGGGGATCATGTTCTGTTCATTTTATCCAGTAATGTTTCATTCAGGGTTTCCTTAAAGAAATGTGTCCACAGCCGGCAGCACTCATGCAGCCCCACACCATGACACTTCCACCATCATGCTTGACAGTAGGCAAGACACACTTGTCTTTGAGCTCCTCACCTGGTCTTCACCACACATGTTTGACACCACCTGAATCAAATAAGTTTATATTGATTCATAGAGAAAAGGGGCGTGGTTCCCAGTAATCCATTCCTTGTTGTTGTTTTTGCAAATGTGTGGGGCTTTTTGTGCTCTTTTTTTAGAAGAGGTTCCCTTTTGGGGGGACGACAGCCATGAGACCAAATTGATGCAGGTGGCGTATGTTGGCATACAGTTTGACCACCATACCCGCCCCCACGCTTTAAACCTCTGCAGTAATGGGAGGTTTCTACGTCTATTTTGAAAAGACAGTCTTGATATGACGTGAGCATGTAAAAATATTTTTGCGACTAGGGTGGGCTTTTTTGAGGGGAAACCCAATCTTTTAAAAACTGCTGTATGGTCTTGGCATGTTGCGTCAGTTTCGGGTGTTGGCATCCCCTTAAAGCCTCCCCCATCTTTATGAGAGCAAAAATTTTTTTTTAGTCCTCAGAGAGTTCTTTGCCTGAAGGGCCTGCTGAATTTCCCGTGACCAGTATGGAGGGTGTGGAGTGATATCCCCAAAATTTTAACCCCCTGCCCCCCTTTTACATGTGAGCCCTTGTATCCAAAACAAGTAATGACCCCATGGATGAAAAATGGGAAAGGGGCACAACTTGCCATTGTCACTTAGTAGTGTACTCCTTTTTTTCCCAGCAGTTTAAAAATTGATGTTGAGTTTTGAGTTTTTTGGGGGGAACCCCAAAAATTTACACTGTTATACAAGCCGTACACTGACTACTGTCATATATCCAGTGTTGTACCATGAAAAGATATAATACAATATTACAAAAATGTGAGGGGTGTACTCTCTTTAGGAACATATTGTAAAGTCATTGTTTTCAATGAATGGAAGAGAGAATATTCCGGGTTCATCATTCCAATCAGCTAGGCTGTTTATTAAAGGAAAAAGAAAGTAATTTGCCAGCCTGAAAGGAAGGACGCTCACTTTGCCCTGTTTTTGATGTAATGGGGCATTTCATCATGTATCTGTATTGTATTTAGAAGATTTGCTGTGCTACAATGTAACAGTGTTGTATCCTATCATCCTGCTATGTCATTGTGTAGCCCTACTCTAAATACAAACATAATTTATAGCAGTTGTTCATCACATTTTGTACACAATGTTGACAAATGTAGGGTAGAACAAAAAAGCTAAAATATGCCGGAAATACAAAAATTTACGGGGACACTTTTTGTCATATTTTTCTGTTTGGAGTCGCCCAGTTCCATGAAAAATAATGGAAGAAATAGTTCCGCATAAAGTATTTTTTCTGTAAGTGTGGTTACTACAAGGGAAAAACGGGGTCGGATCCACCATCCAAGGGGGTCTGTATTTAAAGGGGGTTTGTCTCATACAAGGATCGTGCTTTTTTTGTTAAAAATCTTGCAAAAACAAGTCATTTGAATATGTGTCCTTTAAACGTGTCCTACCTAGTCAAAATATCCCCTTTATATGGGGATCAGTTCCTCAGGTCGTATAGTTACAGCCCTGTTTGATCTTCTGATAGGCTGCCGCGATGGTTGCTATAGTAAGACCTTTTGATTTTGTAGGCTGCCAGCGTTGGTCGCTTTAGCTACAGACCTGTTTGTCTTCCTGATAGGCTGTCGCATGGTTGCTTAGTACAGCCCTGGCTTCTCTGCAGCCTAGTGGAACCCAGTAAACAGCCCTGAATTCAAAAAAAACCCAGGAAAACGGGGATGGGGGTAAGGTGAATATGGGAGTGAGAAAAACCCTTTAAAAAACCCAAAAAATCCCTCTGTAATGGAGGTTTCAAATGTTACCTCCGACACAGATGTAAATTTTTAAACCGGGGTTTTGTGATTGTTTGGAAAATTGGGAATCAAAAATGTCAAAAATGGAGAGGCTTCTACATTACGATTACTTATTGGTGCCCTATAGATAAGCTTATGACATGACCTTCTTGCTTCATCCACAGCCTCAATTAATCTTCGAGATGTTGCCAGCAACAGCGCCACTGTCAGCTCAGCCACAGCTTCTGTTAAAACATCAGGGGTGAATCCAACTCGGATGCCTCTGGGAAGCAAAATATTCAAGATTAAATATGACAGAAACTCCATAGATGCCTACAGTATCTTGTAAAAAGATTCTAGTAAATAATTATCATTAATTACAAGTTACAATGACCTCAGGATACAATATTTCCCCCATACAAGGGTCTTTTCTAGAACATTGTATTTGGCCACACTCCCCATACAATGCCCCAGACACGGCTGATCTGCAGCAGATGTGATTGATGGAAGATCCAACCAATGATCATAACTTTTACTTTAAAATGTCTGTATTTTACAGTGGACCAGTGTTGGCAGCTAGTAGCACCTCTACGTATTTAAAGCGGTAAATACATTCTTGTACTGCTTTACATGTTTGTGAGGTGAGCAGTGATTGGTGGTCTATAGCACTCTCTACGTACAGTGCGGTTACATGTCCTGTACTGTTTAATGTATTAGTGGGGATGCAGTGATTTGGTTTGGCTAAGCACTCTTACGTTCAGTGCGGTACTACTGTCCCTTTCGTCTTTAAAGTATTGTGGGTGCTGAGTGATTGGTGGTCTTTGCACCTCTTACAGTACGTGCGGGGACACATGTCCTGTACTGTCTTACATGTATTGTGGGTGTGCGTGATTTGGGGGTTATGCCACTCTCTACGTACAGTGCGGTACTAATGTCCTGTATGCTCTTAATGTATTAGTGAGGTGAGCAGTGATTGGGGGTCTAGTAAGAAAATTTACAGTACAGTCGGTGTACATGTCCTGTATTTCTTTACATGTATTGTGAAGTTTTGTGCAGTGATTGGCGGTTAGTGCGCCCCTTTACGAAAAAGGGTTTTAATGTCTTGTATGCTCTTAATGTATTGTGAGGTGCATCAGGATTTTGGGCTATAGCACCCCTCTCAGTACAGTGCATATACTGTCTGTATGTCTTAAAGTATTGTGAGGGGCATGCAGTAATTGGTGGGTTGTAGCGCCTTTCAGTGCAGTGCCGGTACACATGTCCTATGCTGCTTTACATGTTTAGTGAGGGCGCAGGTTGGCGGGCTAGTAGCACCCCTCCAAAGTACAGGCGGTATAATGTCCTGTATGCTCTTACTTTTATTAGGAGGGGTGCAGTGATTGGGGTCTTTTCCCTTCTACGACAGTGGGTACTACTTTCTTGTATGTCTTACTTTTATTAGTGAGGGCATGCAGTTAAATTTGGGGTCTAGTTTTCTTTCAGTACAGTGCGTACTACTGTCCCGTACTGTCTTACACGTATTGGGGGTGCATGCAGTGATTGGCGGATAGTGGGCCTTTAAAATGTGTTATATACATATTTGTACTTCTTTACATTTTTTTAGTGCAGTGTATGCAGTGATTGGGGGGGGTCTATAGCGCCTCTCTACAGTTCAGTGCTTTACTAATGTCTTGTGTGCTTTTAATTTTATTTTGAGGTGCATGCAGTGATTGGCGCTTAAACCTCTCTAAGTACAGTGGGGGACTTAAAAAGTGTGTGGCCTACATGTATTAGTGGGGCAGTTGTGATTGGGGAGATATGGCCTCTCTACAGTACGGGGTCTAATGTACTGTACTGCTCTTACATGGGCAGGTGAAAAAAAACTCCTTTGAGCACAGATGAAGGGCCCCATTTTGTTTCCCTTTTTTTCCCGCCCTTTATAGATTGGGCTTCAGCTTCCCGCAGTTCTCTGATGTTATATGGAAGGACGCACTTTATCTGGATTAGTTATTTGCTTCATTTCTTTAATCGCCATTTTGCATTATGTTGGTGCCATTTGGGGTCTTTGGAATCAATTACCAGTTTTCCATAAAGTTATGGTTTCAACATACAATGGTCCACCCAAAACCAATTAATATTGTATGTTGAGGGACCATCATATAATCTTCTAATATCATAGCAATTGAATCTCTATTTTCACTGAGCACCAGCCTTCTGAAAGTGAGACAGATATTCTACGTTGAAAATCTTTGTCATATGTGAACGTGTAGATTGGTGCCATCCGGACTATTCTACGTGGTGATTTAATCTTCTAATGTACATGTAATAACATTTCTGCTCCTGTACCTCATTTTTACTAATTGTCACGATGACTCTAGGAATGGAAGGTGGATCCTCTGGTCACCGCGTAGAATTGGTGTGACCTACGCCAAGGAGCGGAGTCTAAGGGGCCCCTTGTCTACGCCAGAGCCCGCTGCAAAGTAGGGCGGACTTTGCCACAGGGAATCCCCCAGGTCACTACCCCCAATGCAGGTCTTAGGGGTGACAGCCGAAGCAGGAGGCGTAGACACAGAGCCGACTGGAACATGGAACAGAAGCCAGAATGGCAGGAACAGCATGGGGCAGACAAAGTCAGACAGGACAGGAGTAAACAGGACCAGGGACTCAGACAGTAGTGTAAATAGGATCCACAACAGGACGTCACTAGGGAGCGGCCACCAACAACTGGGCGCAGGCAGCAGGAAGAGGAATCCCTAAAAAGCCCCTTCCTAAACACCACAGGTGGAGAATTACCTGCAGTGCACTGGCCCTTTAAATCCAGGAGACTTGCTCTCGCACGCCCCTAGTTGCCGACAGGGACAGTGCACCCGGAAGCAGGAGGAGACAGAGCAGCGCGCCGATTGAGGTGGAAGCAGGATGGGGTCGGGTGAGTATAAGCGCAGCGGAGCGAGCGTACCTGCGTCCAGAGGCCCGGACCACAGAACAAGGCATGCCCGGAGCTGGGTGATATTATTTTAGGTTTCAGGCAGTGTACAACTCTAGTCTTACTGCAGGCACTATAGGACAAACTGATAACCTTCAGAATCTAGGGTAAAACAGCATAGCAAAGCCGGTCTATTTTAATATATTTGTTAGGTAATAATAAGCATTCAATAAAGTTAAGTTTTATTTGAGACAATTTAGGGAGGTTGGTATGATCATGGGATTTAGTTGCCTTTGGCAAACTGTATTTTAAACAGGTCAACTTAGACCCAGAATAACAAAGTTTTTGATTTGGTGTCCAGATTGGTCCGCATGAAGAAAAACTCGCATGCTGTGCCATGAAGGCAAGCACTATTGATGTGAATGGCTATCACGTTCAATTATATTTCCCCTCAAAGAGACCAAGTGGGCACTTTCTACAAATGGTTGTCTCTGATAAGACAAAACAATGTGCAAAAAGTGCACTGCAATGACTGACTTTACATAGTAGCCCACTTCTACAACTACTGAGGACTGCGCTATTCCATATGGCTGGGGCCTCCCGGTGCGGCAGCCACACGCAATGCACAAGTTTCTTCTGTAAACTTGTACCTGCCAGTGGTGGCCACAGGTTGTTCTCCATGTGGTTGTCACACTTGCATGTATTAAAAAGTGTTGTTATTGACCACAGCATCTACTGAGTGCTACATGCACGAGGTTCATTAAGCCTCATTTATCAAAACTGTCTAATAGTTAGACCGTCTTTGTTGCCCATAGCAACCAATCAGAGCTCAACTTTCATTTTTCCAGAGCAGCACAAGAAATGAAAACTGAACTCTGATTAGTTGCTATGAGCCAGAAAGACCGTCTTACTGTTAGACAATTTTCATAAATGAATCCTATTGTGTGAAAGAAGTGTTCCCTCTATAGACTGATGACATATCGATAGGATATGCCACTGAAGTCTATTAGGTGCGGTCGCCACCTACCTCAGGAACAGGCCCTCGTAAGTGTCGACTTGTGGGGGGACTGGCAGCCTGCTGGCCCCATAGACATGCATTATTCGCTGCGCATAAGCGCCGCGAATAATTGACATGTCACTTATCTCCCCGCGCGTACAATAAAATTGTATTGTACGTGCAGGGGGGACGACCCGCGTAATCCATAGCACTCTATGAGAGCTATGGATTCCCGTAATTGCGGCACGCATTTCGCCACGTGTAACAAGCAATATGCCACGAAATATGCGGCGAAATGCGCACCAAAATAAGCTGTGGGAACATACCCTTATGCTCAACTCTACATTCTGTTCTATGGGAGTACTGAGTGTGGACAAACATTCCGCTTACTTTTACTCCCATAGAACAGAATGAAGAGTCGTGTGCTAGAGTGACCAGCTCTCTACTCAACATTTTTTCGGGGCCCTTTCCCAAGATAGGGGAGAGTCCCAGACGTGGAACCGATATGCCATCAAAATCCATAGTAGAAACACCTCTTTAAGGTCAGATCCTTAGAAATATTTTTTGATTTTGAAAAAATTTCGTTTTC